>MU867108.1:0-220227 GCA_033725935.1 Cladorrhinum sp. PSN259 | reverse complement strand
CGACCCCGCCCCCCCCCCCCCCCCCCCCCCCCCCCCCCCCCCCCCCGCCCCGCCCCCCCCCCCCCCCCCCCCCCCAATAAGAGACTCCTTTCTACCCTTCAAACTCGTCTTTTTCACTCTTTTCCCAACTTGTTCCTCTCGAACAAAAAGAAAGCCGCCTTCTTCAAACAGCTCGCCTTCTTCTCACTTCACTCACTACCAACTCGTTCCTCTTCTCCTACCTACCACAAAAACAACAACAACAACAACAACAACAACAACAACAAAAATTCGGCTCGGCCACGATGTCTAGCTAAGATTCTTCCCGAGCGGTGACCGAGCGTGGCGTGGCCGACGCGGCCGGTACGGTTAGTTAGGGTGTCGCCGGTGCGGACAACCGTTCCGCCGTGAAACACTTTTGGCGCCCCGGTAGAGAAGTGCACGGCAAGAAGTGGGAGATTGAGGCTCTAATTGCCAGCTCTAGGCAGAAAATCGTCAACAGGGCCGGCGGAGATGTCTCTCACCCCTACGTGTACGCCGTGCTGGATAACGGGTGCGTGGGCTGGTGGTACGGGAGGGGGTTGAAGTTTGTGGTCCTCACCGCCGACGAGCTCGAGATATTCCTGGCGTGATGGGAGGACCAGAGAACGGGACGGCCGAGTCAAAGGCAACTATCCGAGAGGAGGAGGCACGCGAGGAGCAAGCGGCGGCCAAGAGACTAGCCAAGAGGCAAAAGAGGCGGACGGCAAAGAGACTAGCCGAGAGGCAAAAGAGGCGGGCGGCAAAGAGGGCCAAGAACAAGGCTAGGCGGAAGGCCGAGTGGGAAGCTGCCAACAAGGCTGCGGGCCCTGCCTCTGGGAAGGCTGATCATGATGTTGATGAGGAGGAGGAGGAGGAGGACTGTGATTCTGATCATTGAAGCGGAACACTCAGATTGTTGGTCACAGTTTGCTGGTTGGAGAGTGCCGCGGCAGGGCAAAGTATGTGGAAGAGACAGAAGGTCTTATTCCATGGTTGATAAAATATTGCCTTGGAAAGGGGAAGGGAAATAAGTCAGCGGAGGAAATATCATGTGAGTTGTGACATGATCCCCAAAGCTGACAAATATCCAGTATGACTGACACTTGGTGGTTATTTCTTTAGCGAGGTTGAAGCAAATAAATCGATTTCAGCCGGAGTCAATGACAGAACGAAAGGGAAGGCAGGCAGAGACCGTGTGTTGACAAAGGTCATAAGGGTCTGTCAACAGAGTAAATTGGCCGATGGAAATTGTTCATGCATGTTCTTGTTTTTCAATGTTTTTCAATAGTTTCTTTTTTTTTTTTTTTTTTTTTTTCCCTATTTATAGAAACACCGAGCGAAATTGGGCGACATTGTTGATCTTGTTGAAATTATTATACTCAAATCATTGTTGAGATTTTCTATCTCGGGCCTGGCACTCGGCTGAACAAATGCACTTTGGTGAAAATTGTTGATAACTAACGAGGACAGATAAAGTCGACAAAACACCTCCAGGGTGTCGAGATATCATAGAAAGTGTTCGTATATAGCGATTTATAGATCCTTGTTCCCAGTTCTACTTGCGGACATGAGTGGTTGCTGTTCGACATGACTGATATATGCATACACGAACTCGCTTCCGCAAATAAGGAGCATATTCAAATAAAATTGGTGTCGCCATTTTACCAAGACAACAAGGAAAAATAGTGAATATGAAAATGGAGAAGTTGACAGAGTTTACTGTTTTGCTGCAGACGAGTAGAATTAGCTCAGTGTTTTTGCATAAAAGTAAGATGATTTAAAAGTCGAGCATTAAGAAACAAAATCACAGGAAACGACGGCAAATAAAAAGATGAAAATGTATTTTCCGTGAACCAAGTCAAACTCAGCCAGTGCTATCTCCCATCTTCTTTAACCCAGTGCTAGCAACTCTGGTTTGTCACTGTAAGAAGAGCCTTAACTCGTCTTTTACCAAGGCTTCCTTCTTCAGGCAATGAGAACCTGGTCAGAGGTGAACTTGGGTGCATCCTTGCTGTTGAAAATGAACCACTTCACCTGATCCTTGGGACCATTCGACTTGTCACCATACTGGGGGCAAAGCTGCTTGCCCCAGCCACCCACGTTGCCCCCCCTCACATTCCCGTCCCCATCAACAATCATCTCCATGATGTCAGTTGCAATATCCTCGCCTCCCATGGACATTTTGATGCCTCCCGGAAGCCCCTCGGTGCCGGCAGCAAAAAGGCAGCTGCCATGCTTCGCCAATGTGGTCTGCTGGGTGCTCATGAAGGTGTACACGGTATCGCTGCCTCTCACTTGGTCGACAAGGGCCCGACAGTCGTTGACCAAGGGAGAGTTGCTGGAGGTCTGGTCCTGCCACTGAAACGAGGGGTCGCACAGCTTCTGGGCCTGAACATCGCGTCGCTGAACATCCTGAACCGGGACGCTCTGGTGGCGAATAAAGTCGGGAATAGTATCGTTCATTCCAACTAGCGCCCACCACAAAGGGCCCTTGCGTGTCTTGGGCATTCCGGACCGGTCACGGTCTAAACCGCAGATCTGCTTGCCATAGCCGCCGACGAACCCCTCGTCCCTACGGTCACCAATGATTTCGTAAATGTCGGCAGCAATATCTTGGCCGGCCATCATCGTCTCGGTGATATTCGGGGCCGGCAAGGTGTTGGCAACGAAGCGGCATGTTTTCCAATGGGTCAATGACTCCCCACGCCAGGTTCCGGCGGCCCAGATACCGTCGGCGCCGCCACCACCATAGTCGCTGACGTTTCGGCGGAGGTAGTCAAGGAGGTACGCGCAATCACTGGCGGTAGCGTTGGAAGTATAGAAGTGTGTCTCGGACGAGGGAGTGCAGTATGGCGGTTCGACCTCCCAGGCGCTGACAACGAGCGCAGCGCCGATGAAGGCGAGGAGTGAGATTATTCGAAACATGTTTACTGGGAAAGCAGACAATGGTTAGATTGACCGCGAGGAAGGTAAATGAGGACTGTTGCTCTACCTGTAGTATGCATGAGGTTGATGTTGTTAACAGTGATTTGCGAGGTGAATCGGGAAAGGCCGCTTCTTGGAGAGAAAAGAGGGCAATTTATAGCCTACTAGATTTCTATTTCTCTACTGTCTTGCCTCAACCTTTCTTGCAGAAAGGCGCAGATGACAGCGAGGGTGCTGTTAAACCGTCCGCGTGCACCGTCATGGAATTATCAGATGAACTCACCCCGAAGGCAGGAGCACTGAGATTTGTTGAACTGACGTGCCAGGTTGCCGGTATGGCAACTGGCGCAGTTGCTGAGCAAGATGAGATCATCCCATTGTTTGAGATCCAATAGCTGAAGGGTTCGTCATGAACCCCACAAATATTTTGAAGACAGGAAGGGGCTCTCGTGACAGTGGTAGCCCACAGCAGCAACGGCGGCCACAAGGTCAATCACATGGGCCCGCCTTGTTGCAACAGACAAACAGCACATTCAACAATTTTTAATCCCCTCTTTCAAAAACTCCTAATGCAGATATTCGGAACACTTGGCATCCATGTGGATAGTTGGGAATGATGACGGAATTTACCGTCGTTTGGAGCACGCTCCAGATATGTATAAGCGCCCGAACCTTCCCAATCGGGACAGCATTTCGTCGTCCTCGGCTGCCAAATCCCGCCAAGATCATGCCATGACGACGCTGCATATTCCCTTAACTAATGATCCCTGCAAGACTCGGACACGGAAGCCGTCAACCCATCAGTTTCACAAGAAACCAGTCCATTATTTCGCCAATTAGTGCTCGGTCCCATACACGATTTTTAGAAAATGCTTTTTCTTCGTTTCCGAACGTCGTGTATCCGTGGTTGCGGTAAGATTATTGGACAATTTGTGGGGACGCTAACCTGCTTGATCAATCTCACGTTAGCGTTGCAGCCACTAAATGATGGTGTTTTTTTTATTTCCCACACTCCTGCAACGTAACAGGAGAAATCCCAACCTGGAATCCCTTTCGTCTGAGGAATTTCTGGAACTTTTATCAAATCGTAATAGAATCCTTTTCTCTTATATCTTTCCCTTCTTTTCGTTTTCTTCTTCCTTTTGTATTTTTCCATCTTTCTTTGTGTTTTACGGTGCACATGATCTTGTGGGTGCAACCGTGTTGAACCATTTTCTCTCAGCGAACCCGACCCTCTGGAACAGACAAGCGCCAAACCCCGCAACCACAACGACGCACCCAGTGCAACATCACCACCAACACACTGGAAACTCACCGCTGTCGGGATTTGATATTGAATTTACTGCCAGCACTCCCAAACAAAGCAAGTGAAAATGCCATCCTTCGCACAAACATCGCTCGCCATAACAATCCTCGCCTCCTACATCGGCACCTACCTCGCCTCGACCCCACCAAATCCCAACCCCTCCCCCACCACTGCTGCAACCCCCACGTCGGACTCCCTCCGATCATGGCACATAGCAGAAAAGCATGGCACAAAAATATTCATGGCACCCCTTGGGTTATTTAGTTTACACAGCGCCCTGCTAGCTTACCACTACCCTTCCATACCAAAATCCTTACTGCGACACGGAGTAGCCAACGGTCTAAACATCAACCGCATCACTTGGTCAAAAGCCACGGTAATACCGTTGGCACTAATCTTGTGTGTGGGAATACCGCTGAGATTAATCTCGTACTCTGCACTGGGCAAGAACTTCACCTTTGCTCTGGCAAAGCCGGATAGGTTGACCACGACGGGTATTTACCAATGGGTTCAGCATCCGAGCTACACGGGCGTCGTGGTGTTGATATTGGCTAACTCTGCGCTGTTGGGTACCTGTGATGGGATTTGGTCATGCTGGATGCCGCCAAAACTGTTCAGAATGCTAAAAGGGTCAGTTCTGGCTCCGTTGGGAGTAGCTTTCATGTTGTGGGGCGTTTGGACCAGAGTAAAGGAGGAGGAAGGCATGTTGAAGGAGGAGTTTGGTCCGGTTTGGGAGGAGTGGCATGGGAGGACCGCGAGGTTTGTGCCTGGGATATTTTGAGAATGGTCACTCTGCAAGTGCATGTCGGCATGTCACTTGCCTAATTCCATTTCGGTTGTAGGATGTCCAATTCTAAGGAGGTTGCGCCTGCTTGCGGCCAAACTCCAGTTCAAAATGACGCACTCTGTCTGTTCTTCATCTTTGACACTCTGACACTCTCCTGCTCCAATTTTTTTTTTTTTTTTCAACAAACATCATTCGGATCATCGTTGGCATCATCATTGAAATCATCATCGGCTTTATCATCGCTAGAAACGAAAGCAGTACCACCCATTCTGAGACGCAATACGCGAAACCATCGAACATGTGCTACAGACTCGTATACAATTGCAAAAGTTGCAACCACTCTGGTGGTAGCACTTACGTACATGCAACAATAGGCAAGTATCCACACACCTACATACATACGGTACATTCAATCATGGATGCTGAGACTCCTGGCATAAGATGGGAACGCGTGCTACTGCATGCAATACGCCAGAGTCGCCCTCTGGGACGAATATGGGCCATGCGTCGAGCTGGGCTGCTGGAACGCCTCTCCTTCTCGACGCCGGAAACGGATTTGGTCTGTGGGTCGTTTGCCGAGTAAGTGGACGGATCTGCTTCTGGATGATGCCTATCGGTTGGAATATGATATGGAGTATTCATAAAAGAGGGTTATAGCTGGCAGTGTGATCTCTTGAAAGGAGGTGTTTATTGATATTCATTCATGAGCGAGGAGTACATTGGGTTTTACAGCGTGTATGAGATAGGCAAAATCCCACTATGATTGGACACCCTGAGGCGCTTACAGATTACCAATAACTTCTGAAGCCAGTCATGTGCCCTCTCTGGAAGACGGCCGGCAGAGTGAAACATTGAGGATAGTCTTGCCGGCGTAGTTTCGGGCATCCGGGTCGACACCATCAGTGCGGACCGAGTCCTCAAGGACCTCAAAGTCTGGGCAGACATTCCACTTGTAGTTGTGGCACTTGGTAGTGCTCAAGTCAGTTCATGTCATCATCTGTCCACTGTGGGAAGCTTACGTTGATAAAAGTAGTCACCGATATGATGTGCACACTCCACCTGTTGGAAGTCTTGTGAGTTGCTCGAAACGCTCCATCTCCGGGCGTCATTGAGAATATCGAGATAATGGGTAGAGTTAGAGTTGTGTTAGATTCAAAGTCAAATGATTTATTCTGGGCATTACTTCACACACCAATTTAGCCGCCTTGAGCGGACCATGGTGATCACTTCACCCCGTGGACCGGGCTAGGCCAATGTTCCAGAAGCAATAAACAGCCGACGGGATGATATTCTGTGCAACACTGGCCACGATTTTCATCTGCAAACGCGGTCCTTGGCAATATCCAAATGGACCCGCCCAGGCGGCTGATTGGGAATAGGGACAATATCGAATATTACCCACGGCAAGTCCGCCATGTGGCAATTAATTGCCAATTGCTTTTCCCCTCACTGCTTGTACCTGGATTTAAATTAGTACCCCGACCTTCCCCTCTCTCATTCCTGTCGTGAGGGGATCGTCAAACCGTCTTGCTCTTCCCCGTTGACCACCTATCTGCTCTCAACTCACCGACGATGAAGCCGACCATTTTCGCCGCTCTTGCGGCCCTCATCCAGGGAGCTAACACTCAGGAATCAATCCAAGGAGGCGCTATATACAATGTCCCCAGCGGCAGTTCAACCACCATCAACTCTGTCAGCGGCACATTCCGAGTCCCCGACGCATCCGTCCCCCTCATCGGCCCAACCTCTGGACACAAGGGCATCTACGCTTTTGGTATTTGGGTTGGAATTGGTGGATGGGCAGGATCTGGCTCGGCTTCAAGCTGCCCAGCAGGTTCGGGAGTCCTCCGTGCAGGCATTGACGTCTACTACGACGGCTTCTCCGATGTTCCCATGGTTCCCTGGGCCTGGTATCAATATGGCGTCTCGAACGAGGCCGGCGCTTTTGCCTATGCCGGTTTCAACCTCGAAGCAGGCGACCTGATCAAGGTTACCGTCAGCGGAGTCTCCAACAATATCACCGCCATCATCGAGAATTACGGCAAGGTTGATTCAACCGTCGGCAGACAACCAATCCAGAGCGCCCCACCAACTTATGGGTTCCAAGGCGCAAATGTCGCCAATACTCTGTGCAAGACTGAGGCTGGATGGATTGTCGAGAACCACATGACAGAGACAAATCCCCCTGAACCCGTTGTCATGGCGAACTTTACTGAGGTGGCCTTCACCGAGCTTGATATCAAGACCAGCTCCGGAAATGTCGGTGCAAAGGCTGCCAGGCTCGTCAACATCAATCTTGCTGATCAAGGAGGAAAGCTTACCGACTGCTCCGCTGTCAGCGACTCCGAGGTTCATTGCCGACGGACGTTGGGCTAAGCTGCCAGTGGTTGGATTTATGAGGGAAGGCTCTGGAGGACAAATGCATGTAAATTAGACTATCAAAGAGATTGTTGAATGAAATAGTATTCAATTACCTTCCCCGCATCTGAAACAAGCCGTGCTCTGCTTCTTGACGGGATGACATAGCAGCAGCTGGACTCGGAAGCCATCTTACAGCCGAGACGGGTATTTCCACTGACAGTACGGCAGTTGACGTCTACATCAGGTCTCTGCTACAGATAAAGTTCCCCGATTCCCGTGGGTTAGCTCGACTTCTCGCACACAACACTGAGGGTTCGTATCAACCCGTCACGATGTTGACCATTCTCACCCTCGCTCTGGGTCTCGCCACCCCCTCCGCAGCTCAGACAACCACAACCTGCAGCAAGTCAGCTCTCCAAGAAGCAAACGCCCGCTACATAGCAACCCAATCCACCGGCTCCCTCACCTACCTTCAACCCCTCCTGACACCAAACACTACCTTTGTCGAGAACGGCATCTCCCTGGCCAACTGGACCGCCTCGAGCACACTCACCTCCTCCCCGGCGCACATCGACCGCACCCACACAATCTACGACCTTACACAATGCGCTCTCTTCACCTCCCTTACGATAACTGACCCCGCCTCTCCTCGCGTAATTGGCGCCCAAATCTGGCTCGACCCCTCCTCCTCCTCCTCAACCCCCAAATCCATCACCAAGATAGACCGCATCCACACAACACCGGGTGACTGGTTATTTAACGCTACAGGAACCCTGTACTACGCCCTCGGCGAAGACTGGTCCGAAATCCCTCCCGCCCAGCGCGACACCCGCGAGACAATTAAAGCAGCGGCCGACGCATACTTTGACATCTTCAAAGACGCGTCCGTGAACGTGCCGTGGGGAACTCCATGTAGGCGTCTGGAAGGCGGGGTGTACTCGGGGCGGGGTCTGCCCACGGACAGTTGCAATGTGGGCGTGATTCAGTCGTACGACATGCCGAATCGGCGATACGTGATTGATGAGTCCGTGGGGGTGGCGAGTTTGTTGCTGGAGTTTGGGAGCATAGGGAACGCGCCGGATAGTCATTTGTTTAGGCTCGAGGGGGGTAAGTTGAGGAAGATACATACCATGACTTTTTGTGAGAAGAAGCCGAATTGTGGGTATACTTTGCCTCCGGGGTTTGGAGAGCCGGAGAGGGTTTGAGTTTGGCTATCAATTACGGAAGAGGTCGGTGACTGTACAAGGATGTGTGTGAAATGGGATGAGTGTTTCGGAAAAGGTTTGTTAGTGCGTCATCGTTGGGTGTTGTTTATTCTGGACAAGGTGGCCGAAGTTAAAAATGTTGCAATATCCTTTACTCAAAACTTAGATGTGTGAGATCCATTCAATGAGCATGATGTCATGAAAGATACCTTTGTAGGTGTCGGCATGTCGGCGAATGTCGAGGTGTGGGTCCAACTTTCACCTTCTCACGACGTCTTTGCCAGTTTGCTTTTAATGCGCCCGGCAACCCCGCCTGGAATTGGAAATCCGGTGCTGGACTTTTGCAAGCTTTTTACGGTGGATTCTTCAATCTTGACTGTCGACTGCTAATGATTCAACGCAACCGACAGCAACAGCTCCAAAATTGTCAAGCATCCACCACCGCCTTTCTCCGGCGCCACTGTCACAGTTCCCAATTCCATCATCGCCGCCATTCCCTGTGCCGCAATATTTCACATTCCAAACATTCGACCATTCCTTCCACGAACATGAGGTTTGGCGACCGCATCCAGGCCACATCGTCTGGTCTCATGGAGATCCCCACCGCACAGGACGTCTAGAAAGCGTCTTCCTCGATAGCGCAGATAGACAAAAGACAAAAGACAAAGGAATTACTTACGGATAATATCAGTCTGTGTAAAGTCGCAAGCCTTTAACGTATATATACCGTGACTGTCGACCAGACTTGCTTAGGAGCCAATTCAGATTGCGGGCCTGAGGCGAGCGATCCCAACCTCTCAACCTGGCCGTACCAACTGGTATAGACTTTCACCTCGTCGATCTCTATCTCGAATTGCCGCGGCTTCGCGTCGGTTTTGGGTGTTGCGATTTCACGTTGATGGAGCGCACTAGAGAGTAGGTATCCTCGACCACGGCGCGGATTCTCTTATATCCCCCCAGCCAAGCTATAAGCCTACGTTCGATCTACAGCTAAACGACTAGATCTCTTACTCCTTAGGGCACTCCATCCACGGCTTTAAGGTTATTAATATTACCCCTGACTGTTAGCAGACGGATGGATCATCATACGGGCTATAAGTTCTCGAGACAGTCCGCCTCTTCTCTGCAAGCATGCATCGTGATGATCTCGAGACTTGCGTCACGAGTTATTCCTTCTTTCTAAACGTCCCCTATGACTACTATTATTTGCTCGCCGGGCTCAACCAGGATTAAAGCCACGGAAATATAGACGGCTGGCTTCGATTTTATCATTCTCTTCACGCAAGAGACGGCAGTGGACAGTTCGGGATGGCTACGAGAAGGAGAAAGAATGTCTATGTGAATGGTTCAAGAATGTGTCTCTTTATATATATTTACACCTCGTCATTGTTGATTTTCTTGGAGTTTTGCAGTGGTGTTCCTGTTTCGTCGAGAAGGGTCTGATTATGTATTGCTAGGGGCGCTTGTTTAACGATCTGGAAGGCTCGTGTATTTGAAATTATTAATAGCAAGGAGGGGTATTTTCTTTAACGAGTTGCGGTCATTGTCGAGAACGACTGATTATCTTCAGGGCAGCCGTGCCAATATTTCCGTACCAGGAAAGCACATTGCGAGCTGACAGTTTCCTCGTTATGCTGAAAGGATCCCATTTTCCACTACTTTCCAATGCTGCAGACGCAGTATACCTCGGCGCAAAAGTTCTGCCAACCAAGTTGAACGAGTCAACATTTTTACCACCCATCACCGCATATCAAGGGTAACTTGAGCATCACGACAAAACTGTCAACTACATTTCGACTATAATTCTGTGTCCTCTGTCATCTATCAACGTCTTACACTGTCCACTTGTCAACACCACCAGACGCGGCGTTTAGAGGTAGAGCGCATGATGTCTGGAATTTCGGTGGGTTACGAACAGGAGGAAGAAAAAGCGACGATAACCGATGCGGAATCGCCGGCGAACGGCCAACTTGAGGACGCCACAGTTGGTGAAATAGCCGTCGATGGTCTTCTCCGGCCTGGTTCCACCGATGCCAGCGAGACCATCCCAGTTGTCGATGAGGACAAAGGTCACAAGGGTGCCAGCCCTAGGAAGACCTTGCCACGATCGAGTGTCCCCAACAGCCGCTTCCAAGGTCTACTCTCAATTGGTGCTCCCCAAAAGAACTGGACTTGTGCGGCGCACCAATCGCGCTTTTTGTATGCGCCTCCGAGTTCGCTATTCTAACCCATTTCGCGGTAGCCCATCAAGCAGTACACTACAAACCAGAATCTCCGAGGCTCCGCAAGAAACCGATCACGGCACCCCACTCGGCATGACCTTCAGCGCCCTATACCAAAGTCTAAGGTCGATAGAACAGGACGCCTCGACGTAAACCGTCGCCTGGCCCCTCGAAAGACGCTGAATCAATGCAGCTGGGCAGTTTCTGAACAGCAAGACGACAGTGAGGAGACAGCTTCTGCTACAGTTGGTCCTACCATTACCCTCACGGCACCAGAGGGCAAGATACTTTCTTTATTAGATCCGAAGGAGACTGACGGGACGTACGAGTCATCAGATCGTATCTTACATCAGGTAACAAGGGAAGACAATTTGTAGGCTTCCCTTTTAGGTGATGACTTCTGAGCGAATGCCGCGGGGCTTGATAGTCGGAATCTTGAAGATGTTTCCAGTTGTCATGTAGCCGGTTTACGGTGGCTGGTGCTATGTGCTCCTGTTGAGTTGTAATCGAGACTTTGCACTTATGGCTGAAACTGTTGTATATAAAATAAGCCACGTTTTCTGGGCGGAAGAGGTGCCTGAAGGTTCTCTGTGGAGTGTTGCGTTGCATGCCACGTTGCTGAAAATAATTAGGGCTGGCAGTTAGGGTTGGGCACTGGATTTAAAAGGATGGGTTTTCCTCTGGCCAATCCCAAAACCTACCTTCTGCTTCGGCTTTCAACGCAAGCAAGCCGCGATTGCCGAACGCCCACAGTTCCCCCACCACAATTGCGCCGTCTCGACCTTTATTTCCCACAGTCTGCAAGAGGTAATACGGCTACAAGACTTTTCTACCATATAGCCCGGTAATAACCTTTTAGACTATCCAAATATGATCCTATTGACGACTGACCATTTCTAGACCAGTATCTGTCACGCGGTAGCGAGGCCGGCAAAATCATGTCAAGGGATTCAGATGTTGCTGGGAAAGAGAAGGAAGAGACGATCTGTGATCGGAAGCCTATGTGTGTTATAGAGACAGCTTAGCAAGCATCTTCTAGAATATCGTTGAGTGCCCCCGACAACGTTTCGTCTGCGGAAGCCCCGGTTGGGGATACGGTCACCGATGACCATCCTCGGGCTGCCAATACGGATATGAGCAGGATCATTGTGCATTCCGAGGTTCCCAAGATTGGCCAAGCTGGCAATGACCAACCATCCACAAACCCGGCGGTCTCTCCATCCGTTCTTCGGCAGCCTTTGATCCGACACAACACGAAACCAGCATCGTTTCCAAAGCTGCGAGCCCCGCGTCCGATGCGCAGAGAGCACGTGCGACTGGCCCCGAAATATCGTGTCGGTAACAACGGACTATTGAGCGTACATGGTTTCAGAGGTTCGGAAATATACTCTAACACAATGCAGTTGGGTCGTTTCCGAGTCTCGCGGCAGTGATGCCATCGGCTCTGACCCCATGACAAGCATTAATCTGATCACAGAAGAGGGGAAGATGCTTTTCTTGTCTGATCCAAAGGAGACAGACGGTACATACGAGTCGTCAGACCGTATTCTTCAGCAGAAGTTCGCGGAAGAAAAGGCGTGGATCTCTGTATTTAACGAGGAACTTGATCGACTGGATCAGGCAGAAGACACACGCTACTACACAAAGCAAAGGAAGGTTATTGGCTGCGGACCTAGGCTAGGGAAGAAGAAGCAGGTTCTTGATTCTGCAGCCAACTTTACATGTTCCTAGCTTGTAGCCGGTCTTTAGAAATTTCCTACCTTTCTTCTTCACTTTGCAATTAACCTTATCTTGCGACAGTATCACTATACTAGGTTTACAACTACTTTTCTACACTTTCTATCTTTTATAGCACTATTACACTATGACCAACAAATACCACGCATATATAAACACCTCTGTTCCAAATAACCTACAGAAAAATAGTTTAAACCGACGGCAACTGGTATATAGAGGAATATCCACCTTGAGCTAACTTCTAAAAGCAGGGAGATAACTGCAAAAAGGAGAGAGACAAACGACATCAATGAATATAACCAAAAGTTGTAATTACGCCGGGCGTAAAGAACGTAGGATGTACTGCAAGAATGTGCCACAAGAATTAGTACCCACCACTTGTGTGACTTGATATATTTCCAAAGGAACTGCTTTAGACTTCGTTCCGATGTTATTAAAGCAGGCTTGAACGATACTTTGCCTCCCCGGAAACGTTCCGCAACTGTTTGTTTGAGTTCCTGGTCTCTGATTTGGCTTGGGTTGATGCTGGCAGTCGCAAAATCTCGCTGAATAGCAGAGCTGAGATAAAGACAACTCCTCAGCCCTTTCGGAATCTCTGGATGTTCAACTAGCGGTCAGTTGAGATGGGCTTTGAGCCAGACAACCCAGATGCCGAAGCTCCAGATAAGAAGCATACTTAACACCAACATCAATTGCATGTATGAGAAGCCCCAGTAGTAAGTCTAAAATGAATCAGAGATCAAGAAAACCAAGTCAGAATTTGATAGGCAGCAGGATATATGGGTATTCATTAACTTACATTTGCAACTGACTGACACAGTCCAGTGTCTTGGATATAAGTGAATGGATATGTTTTATTCGAGTATACGTAGATAATGCTTGCGTTGTTGGGGTGCCAATATGAGTTTTGAAACGACGAGATGTTTAATGAAGGTGGTGGAAGGGTAACGCCTCTCCAGGCTGACTGTGTTTTACTCATCCCATGAAGCCCATATTCTGCGACATCTAAGGCAAGTTAGAAATGGACAAATTGAAGATGATTATAAGGATTGACGGTGAGACGGATTAACCCTACATAGAATGATTTGAGTGTAGGTTTCTCGACATTCATCATCTGATGGCCTGCAGGGCGTGTTCGCATATGATGCGTTGCTGCTGTCATATTCTGGATAAGGCGAGGGTGATAAGAGAGGATCAGGGGTAATATTCCCTTCCTCGGATTAGGATCTCATCTTTAATTATATTTACCAAGACTGAGAATTTACTTACAAACGTTCTCGGTATTTTCACCGTATCCCATAATAAAGTTACCGGTCTTATTAATCCTCCACCCATCGTGAATTATGTATCGGACCAAGTCGAATTCGCTAAACTTGATGTAGTTTGTACTTTCGCTCCCTAGCTTTCCATAGTCTGGAATAAAAGCTTCGGCTTTAGTAGCATATCCTGCCAAGCCGTTGGCAAAAGTCGGAAAGAATGCAACAAAGGCAAAGGAGAGGAGAATAAAAGCCGCTAAACATTTAGTACGGAGCGCCCTATATATGCTTTTGTCGACGATCAGCCGGTATGTATTTGTGAATGAGGATTCTTGGGTAATAAAGATAGCCGAGAAGGATTCGTAGGTAACAGAACGTGTTTCCATCGAGGTTGCGACAATATATGCAGTAGCTCGCCACGTAAAATAAGCAAGAACTGCCTGACCACCATGGCCTACAACCTATATCGGAAGAGCAGGGGCCTGTTAGTCTATACTGAATATATGTATAACTGTATAAAAAAAAAAAAGGTCCGAATCAAGAGAACTAACAAGGTTCCAAACCAAATCAATAGCTTTAGCTTGGCGGAAAGAGAGCGACCCCATATGGACGGTGATTTGGAAAAAACCTTGTATTGACCAACGATCGTAACTATCAAAGAATTGGGTGAATGTGCCATCATTTGTACAAGCCGAAAAATGGTTCTGGCCGACGTTAAATGACCAGTTATTGAGGAATGCGATAGAATAGATCAGGATACAGATCCATATGGGATATAGAAGCCGTTTACCCAGGTATTGCCAATCAAATTTTTTAACTCGGGTATGATTGTTGACGCTTTGGGAGGCGGCGACCGGAGGAGAGTGAAGTTCGGGGGTGGATGGGTCGGTTAAACTAGCCATGTTAAGACAAGAATCGGGATTAGGAGTAATAAAATTCTAATGCGTGATTGTCGCATGAGAGTCAAGATGGAAGAAGCACTAATTAGGTATACCATAATCGAGAGAGGAAGGGGTTATATTGAACAGCAAACTGCCAGGGCAGTGTAGGGGCGCAGCACCAGGTACTTATATATGGCTGCGCCACTATTTAATTAATATCAGACTGTTCCACTGCAGATATGGCGCAGAATAGATCAGATGCTACGCAATATTGCCGCAGTCTTCATCCTGAAATTATAACTGGTTAATGTCTCTCTATATGACTATTAATGTTGGGGTCGAATAACCATCCATCGCTGGCATTTTAAAGCCGCCCGTGACGCGAAAAGAACTGCTGCGGCGCGAGCCAAAATACCGCGTGAATAAGACAGGATTCTTGCATCTCATTCTTGTCGGTTCTCGAACGGCCAAAAGGTGCGAGTGGACGGTTTCCTCGCCTAAATTAAAGCATAACAACTTTTTAATACGCATTTGGCGGAGTGGATAAGTTTTTAAAGGCTGCGACAGAGCGTTTTTGGAAAACGACTGGAATAAAAATTTTCGGTCGTTTTGTCCTTCTCTGTAGCTTAAACGAAGACATCCAATTTTCGTCCTCAAGCTCGTCTTCCTCGAGGAAGAAGGAATAAATACACTTCAAGATCACACCCAAATCCGTACCGTCGAGTGACTCAGTGAACTGTCCGTCTGAGGGCTGCACTTCGGGTGATGTCGGCTAGGAGGACGATCACGAAAGCGGCCGATCTAGTATCCATGAATTAGACACCTCAGAAATACCTAAGCAAGAGTTTCTGGTCTATTGTCGAATACGCACTCAACAGGCAACCCAAATATAAGTCAATACTAATGGTCCATTCCACAATTTATTTCGAGTTCCACCTCCCCATCTGCTTTTCGGCAGCCCAGCAGCGGCAACATCTCTAGAATCTCAAAGTCCCCAAAGACCCGACCCAGACGGAAGACTCGGCAAGAGCTTGTGCGCCTTGCACTCAACACTATCGGGCCGATGACAGAGAACTCTTCGACGTGAACAGTCGCTCTGGCCTCCACAGACGTCAAAAGTAATACGATTGGACGGTTTCTGAGTTTCAGCAATCCACCACAAATGCTGGGAATGGCCCCAAGATTATCGTGACTACCGAAGAGGGAAAGACTCTTTCACTATCCGACCCAAAGGAGACAGACGGAACGTACGAGATGTCGGACCGGTCTTGAAGCAGGAAAGAATGAAACAAAATCTTTGGGAGATATCGCTGAGCGAAGAGTTTGGAGGAATAGCCACGATGTTTGAGTCATAGGACGGGAGCACCCGAAGGCACAAGATGCCACATATTTTATGCAACTATTAGTAACTTAATATTTCCGAAGGACATGGACTGGGAGTAGAGCCCGTGATTAGGATTCCATCCTGTCAAGTGGACTTCCCACTGTGGGCGCCTCGAGTCATTCATCCACTGATTATACCGCCTTGCTGTTGCCGTAGAAGAATGTATTTACAAAAATAAAAAATGAAGTGATAAAAGCATATATAAGCTTCTTCAAACCAAAAATCGCAGTGAAATTGGAAAAGGGGTATATGTCGACCGTGCCAATCAGCTAGTAAGAGTTAGCGGTGGGGAACCCCCTTTAGTGGGGCATTTGTTTTTGTTTACGTGGCAACCAACTTTAGGGACAGGCAAGCAGCGGGGGCTTCCACGCCAAAAGTGTTCCCTTGTCACCGCCAGTTGAACTCGCAAACGCGCAATCTTCAGCGCACTTTCGAATTGAACCTGATAGCTTGCGCTTGTCACCATCAACGAGACATCACCGAAACCTTAAGTTAATAGTGCATCAGAAAGCTTTCTATTCGGTCGTTGGTGCGATATCGTTACCAGTGCGACGGCGCGCAAAGTGATCAGCCAGGTTTGTCCTCTAATGTATCGTCATTTGATCGTGCCCCGCTCACATATGCCATCAGAAAAAAAGCGAGCAATTTCCGGAGGCATTACGAAGGAGAACGGGCACAAGGGTTCCTATTCAAGTAACCAAATCGCATGGTGCTACCAGAATGTCGACCGAATCACGACGTGTGTTTGGTTTTGTTCCGAAGGATTTTAGCATCGACGAGGGAAAGTTCCTGGCCTCTCGAGTCAGCCGTGCCCGACAGCTACCACAATGCCACTGGACAGCTTCTGTTATTGGACAACCCACCACAATTTCCAACTCTCGAACCGGTCTCTTATTCACCTTGACCACTCCAGATGGCATTATTCACCAGCTTGACGACCCACACGACCACGACGGGACATATACCAGAACCGACCGCTACTTGGAGAGAATAAAGATTCAGAAAGAATTAATAATAAAGCTTCCAACCCACCTTAAAGCCACCGATGACGAGTCCAAGCTAGGATCTTTGAAGTTGGTGATGAAAGAAGCCTTGCGAATCGACTGGGGCGAACTGGGCGGGGAGTTACGGCTTGCACAACAGCCAGACGATACCAACTCTGGCCGCGGGACCTTTCAGTTCATCCACCAAGGCCTCGAGGGTCCAGAACAACCACGAAAGCAAACACAAACTGTCCTCAACTCAGTGGAAGTCAAAAGCGCTGCTAAGGGTATTCCGAACAGCATGATTACGGGCGCTTCACCCCGGCCAGCCGGTCGACGGGCACTACAACGAGTTCCCTCAATTCGCCCTGAGATTTATTAGAGACATGATCGAATCTCGAAACCAAACACCCCAGCAAATACGGCTTTTTAGATTGCTCAAACTTTTGTGCAAAATCATGGGTTCTGGGAAGGAAAACAGGAGGGAAGGGCAGTGTTTAGTATTACAGCGTCATTTACATCTTAAACGGGCGCATTGAGGTAAGGATCCTCCATAAAATGTTGTCACAGCAAGGGATTGTGAAGTCTAAGGATATCGTAATGTTAGACTACTTTATTGCTAATAAACTGTGGAGTCTTTGTTTTTACCCCTGAGGAACTCCTCTGCTCAACTTGCTTGTGAGCTGTCAGTTGCGTCCAGTTCAATTTTTTTAAAGTTGAGGCTTGCCATTATTGTGAACTCGAGCTGTAAACAACACGGAAGAAATGCCACTATTTTCGACATCGCATTCTTGTCCTGGAGACGAGTCCCGAACCGTGAACGAGACGTCTGCATGTTTTTTTTGTGTCAGTCGTCAACCTAATATTTGGGGTCAGTTCATCCGTTGGAATTTTCATTAATCCTTAGACGGAATAAAAGGCTGGAAGGAGCCAAGCTCGTAAAAACCAATTTGAAATCTTTTTAGTGCCTGCTCGAGTACCTGGGGACAGGGACATGAAGTCAGTGTGGGTCCAGTGCAGGACCCCTGGCGGGGCATTTGTTTTGTTTACTGGGCAACCACTCAGTTTTATTATAGGGGCACATGATTTGGATTTTGGTTGCCCAAATTCATTTCCTCCACTACCTATGCGTGCAACGCCTCGACTTGCATTTTTGCATTACGCAGTCACAGACTACTAGACCTTCACAATATCCATCGGTACATTCGTGATCATACTCTGCACGACTTTCCATCGCATCCTACTATCGCATTATAGCGACTCGGTTGGAGTTCTGGTACAGAAGGTAATTCCGGACTGTTGTGTCAGATGTGAGTCTGTTTATCACTCTGAGATTCAAATTTTGCGGACCGTTAACTGACACTCATTAATTGACCAAGAAAGATTGACGAACGTCAGTACCTACGTTTTCGCAATGAACATCCAAGAGCGTATGGCAACTTTACAAGAGCGCGTCAGCTGTGTCCGTGGGAGAGTTTAGATGGCCTCATCCTCGCGGCCGGTCTCTGCGCTGGTAGATGTCTCATCGTGCGTGTCGAGCAACCTCAGGTATGCAGGGTTGGGCGGCAGCGCATACTCCAAGAGCCAACTTGCCATATGCAGTCCCCAAGTGACTCCGGCCCTCGCGACCGCTCGGCTTCCTGGGCGTGCTGCTACCGTTTTCTGTCTGCACAGACCCACTCAATCACCTCCCTTGGCCACAGCTTCATGACAGACCGAAACCCATAACATTACCGCCTCCATTTTCAATCAGTCCGGTATTCGCAAAGAAAAGCTCCTGGAAACATACGATCGACAGTCTAGAAAACTGCCACAATGCCGTTGGGCGCGCTCTAATTGCCAAGAATATCTCACCAAGCCCAAGGCTCGAGCGGCCCAGACGCTCGAGATCATCCTGACAACCGTCAATGGCGAGACTTTTTATCTCGACGATCCTTGCGAGTATCACGGCACCTACGCAAAGTTCGACCGCTATCTAGATGAACCAAGGCTTCGCTGTGAGTTGATAGACGAGGCCAAGCTGAAAGAGTTGGAACTGGAGATGGAAGAAGCTTCGTTAGCTGACTAGGGGGAGCACGTCAAGATTCCGAAAGGAAGTCAATTACACTACAACCGCTCTGCGGTCTTTGAAGCCGTCGGCCAACCATCGGGCATCGTCGCCGGAACAAATGTCGCGGCCCAATCTTCCCTCCACCAATTTGGCCAGATTCTCTCTCCTCAAGCCGAGCTCAGCACACCTGGAGAAACTTTAGCTCGTCGGCCCTGTCGACCCTCGCTATCTCGGGTCTCAGGCTCATCCATTAGGCATGACACATACTAAGAGTGCTTCCTTTCTTGGCGGTTCAGACAGTGACAGAAATGGTGTTGGGTTAAAAGGACGCCCCTCCTTGAAGTGCTACTTATTGAACGCAGGGAGTTGAGTTTGATGAACGGTTAACTGACCAAGGTATATTACACCATTTGCCCTGTGCATGTCGAGAACTAGAGTGCTAACATTCGCTTTTAGGTGATGTTGACATCCTTCAGTAGAGGATATTGTTGTTCGTACAGTAATACCTATTTTCGAAATTCTCCGGTACTTGCTGAAGTCTCACAGTCAACTGCAGGGTAACAGTTGCTATTTTTCTTCAGTTCCCATGTAAGAGTATAAGAGTGAACACTTGCGTGCTCTTTTCCTTTCTTTCCCCCGTATTAGAAGTCGGGATTGAGAGCCGGAGGCGGATTGGAGCTCAGAGAAGGAGTTCTGAATTAACTGGAAGGGACAAAAAACGAGGGAATTGGAGCAGAGATGTAATACTTTGAAGTCAATTGGCTCGTTTATCCTTAAGACTTGACCAATCTAACCTGATTGTAACATGTCAGTCCACGGATGACAGCACTTTTAGCATCCGTATTTAGACTACATGTAGTTGCCAACTCTGTCCACATTCGGTATATCCTTCCACAAACTCGAGGACACTTCACGCTTTCGTACAATATCGCGTATTCCATCTTTAAATTGAATCACATCGATTTACGGCCGCACACCATCTCTTATAATCGCACCCCCATCAGCAGTAAGCAATTTTGACCATCTAGTATCGTTTCTCTAGCAGAGAACTTTGGGAGGGAGCATCTAAGACAGGAGATGGCGCTCGATATCCAAGCCGGCGACCGCGGTCCAGGGAAACAGCTAGGAAGTGTCTCCCCGGTCGTCATTGCCTGCCCAGAGGACTAGGACATAGCACGATGCCTATTGAGCGAGCTGGTCGAATACGTTCAATTAAACAGCGACATTCCCCCGTATGTGTTGTCAGCAGGCAGACACGCCCTGTTTTCGATGACCCAGCACTTCGATATTGATTAGATCAAAATATTAACAGCAAAATCCACCCACGGTAACCGATCACCTCACTGTCATTGGACTTCTTCCCAACAACCTAACACTGGATCATGCAAGACTGCGCCGATTTAAGGTCTCCAACCGAAACCCTACAGTGAGCGAGACGCAACCGACGCGGGCCCGGCTCAGCTTCCGAGCTGCAAACTAAACTCTGACTGAGCGACTATCACAGTTTGTAGATGTGTCTCCCCCTTTACGATGTCACGATATTCTCAGCTGAGATCAGGTCGTTCGGCGGGGGGAAGTTGATGCGGAGAATTTTCGTCTCCGAAGACTCTATGATTATAGATATTGCCCGGTTAATTCCCTACCCTCCGAAGACGCGCACAATCTGTTTCTTGTCGCCCCAAGAGAACATGACAGAACGTACGACAAGGTCGTAAATTACTTTGAGAAATTTGGGCTGGACTGGGAGTCGATTAACCAATTGAAGGCCGCCCGCAGCTTTGAAAGAATCTTGGAATAATTGGAGAACGACTAAAGTTGGTGCTTGGGCTTGGAGGAGCGCAGAAACGTATTGTAACATTATGAAAGCAGTGGCAAAGGAGTGCAGTGATGTGCCGCTGCGGGGTTCATCGAACATGTATCCAACTGAATTGTCTGCAGTTGTCTGTAGTGTGTCAGGGCTTTGGTTAACCCCGCTTGTGGGGTCTCCTTGAAATCAACGGAAGTGCGACTATTACCAAGATTGTTGTCCTGGAGCCGTGGATGTTAGAATCGGCAACGACCTGTCATTCTCATCGAGTAAAATTTTTTTTTTTTTTTTTTTTTTTTTGCTCTTCTGTTGTATCTCGGAGATGTGGTCAATCCAACACGCCAAGTCCTGTCCAAAGTAGGTCACATCCCTCCCATTGGTCACTGCAACTTCCCGAGGTGTGGTTGCTTCAAAGCGAGTGGCGGTTGACAAAAAGACGCAGAAACTCTTATTGTTCCCCCCACGGAGGGGAAATTACCAATTCGTAATTCTTGGAAGGAAGACATTGGGATTGTTGCAATTGCGTGATCGAAATGCCCCGCACCCATGGGGCGTGCCTCCCGCATTCCACGTTCCCAAATTCCCTGCTGCTGATCATTCAGCCTGTGACTTCCGGGGATCGGAGCTCCTCTTTTCTTAAACTCATTCCCCAGGCATTTCTGGAACTCCTGGAGAAGTGGAAACTCTCTGACAGCTGTCTCCATAAACGACTCCAACAATGTCGGATTCCCTGCAAGTCATTGTGGTGGCATCGCCTTTTGCGAGTTTGGCATCCCTCTACGAGATCGACCCAGACGCCGATACCCTGCTAATCGTCCCGCCATCGAGCCAAAAATTCGCGCCTTGGAATGCTAACACCCCGCAACACCAAGCCAATGCGGTCGTGAAAAAGAACAGCACGGCTGCTGCTCCGCCAGCATCTCGACCTGGGTTACGCATCAAGGTCTCCTCGAAACATCTGGCGCTTTCGTCAAAGATCTTCAAGAACAAGTTGCAATTTGGTGTACCGAAAGCTGCACGACAATCCGATGGTAGAGTCCACTTGCAACTTGCTGAGGGGTTTGACCCAAAGGCAGTTAGCATCGTGCTGAATGCTGTGCATGGCAGGGGTGCAAAGATTCCCAAGACAGTGGATTTGGATACCCTCGCACAGATCGCGCTCTTTGTCGACCGCTTCCAGCTTTTTGACGCCGTCGAGGTTTACGGCGACCGGTGGATTTCCAAGCTCGAGGATAAGTTGCCAGAAGTTTACGGAAGGGACTTGGTGCTCTGGATTTACATCAGCCATATCTTCCGCAACGCTGAAGTGTTCAAGGCCGTGAGCAGGACAGCAGTTGCGGGCAGCGACGGGCCCATTAAGACTTTGGGCTTGCCCATCCGGGAGAAAATTATTCGTAAGACGATCGCCAACATGTTTTAATCTCTGGCACACCACTGACATAGCACAGGGGACATCGACGAACAACGCCAAGCTCTCGTCTCGGAAGCCATCAACATCCTGCACAAAACTCTCGATAAGCTCACTGCCGGCACAGCCGTCTGCGCAAAATATCACTGCGACTCCTTTCTCCTCGGCGAGCTCATCAAAACCCTCCACACCAGCCGTCTCGTATGGCCTCGCCCAGAAAAACCATTCAACGGCATCAGTTTCCAGTCAATCGTCGTCGCAGTTTCGGCCACCTTCCAGAGTCAAGGTCGCGGCCTTGCCGTCAATGGCGACCTCTGGAGTTACCCTGGCATCACCAACGGTGTCAATGGCGCCATCCGAGAGAAGCAGCATAACGGAAGATCGCGAGTCGGAGGAAAGGGCCCAATTACTCCTGAGGCGTCACCAGAGCCAGTCGCGAGGGGCGGATACTTTGACACGCACTCGTGTGAGGCCAGAAAGTTGGTTGGGAGGCTTGATGAGCTGGACGCCTTGGAGGACAAGATAGAGGGGTTGAGCCTGGAGGGTGGGTTGGGGTATCGGAATTACTGAGTGGGAAGAGGGGAAGATTATGTGAAGAGGGGTAGCAGGAGCCGAAAAAGAGTGGGTAGGTTTGAAGCGCAGAAAAAATACCCAGCCATTACACTGCATTTCGTACATGAACCTTTTCTGTCTGGCCCTTAACACGACGAGGGACTATGTTCGAGCCCATTACCTGACGTCCTGTCACTTCGTCGCGCCCAGCGTACCTTTTCCTTCAAACGCCGTCCGCAAATGCCGAGAATATTCAAGGTTGCAGCGCGTTCAAGCTGAGGTGGTACATGACCATCAGGCTTATCATTCCCATTTTGGGGAGGAGGCTAGCCTCAATCGTTCACCTTCTTGTGCATGTTTTTAATGCTCGCGAAATTGATGCAATGAAATGCACACCATGAGCCAATAAAATAAAAGAATGCCACTGGCCTGCAGTCTGTCATATGCGGGAGCGGCTGAAGTGGATGCACAATGGTTCAATAACAATCTTCGCCAAGGAAGTGGTGTGCCTGGGGACAAAAACGTAATGTCCCCAGTCTACGCACTGCGACTCACTCACAGGACTCTCTGCTATTTTCCGACTTGTCTTCACAGAAAACGTGGAATTGTGATGATCTTTAGCCGCATGCCCTAACGACTCGACGAAATGAGTAACGAAGTATCCTCCTCCCCTTCCAGAGACCACTCCCTTACCCGCGACCAAGACGATGATGCGCCAGTTCCTTCGGCGACGGGAGGGGCTGGAGCCAGCGGGTCGCTTCCAGGAGAAAACGACCACGGAGGGGAGAATGCGAGTTTCTACCACATCCCTGCCGCACCTGATGTAATGAATAAAGGCAATACACTGTTCTGGAGAGCCTGCCACAAAGGGAATATCAAAGAAGTGAAACGATTGTTGAGCCTGGGTGCTGACGTTAACACCGAGCGCAACTACTACAAGACTTATAGGGAACAATGGATGCCCTACGACAACGGCAATGGTGAAAAGAGTAACATTGAAGCAGAATCAGATGATTACTGGGACGAGGCGACGAGAATTTTGTTTGGAAAGGTATCGGCTTTCTTCGTTGCTGTTGATGAGCAACATTTCAAGGTAGCAGAGTTCCTTCTGCAGCAGAAAGAAATCGATCTTGCCCGAAGATATACGCCAGACCAGCGTACAGCGCTTTATCAAGCAGTCATTGAGTCCGGGAGTGAGGATTTGATCAAACAGCTCCTACAACTTCCAAGCGCGTCCCAGTTTCGCGACCTCCTTAACTATCGATGCTGGAGTCCTTTGCACTACTCGGCCTTCGCAGGTCAAATGGCAAAGGCCAGGCTACTGTTGCAAGGGGGGCTAAAAGTGAATGCCCGGACTAATGATGATTTATCGCCGCTCATCGTCGCTGTTCGCCGATGTCCACCGCAAACCGATAAAGATATGTGCAGACTACTACTCATGTGCGGGGCAGATGTGAATATCCAAGACAACGAGGGTAAGTGACTTATGTGCACCTTGAACTAATTTAGGGCATTTGTACTGACTCATGATGGAAATTGCAGGTCATACTCCTCTTCACATAGCGGCAGCCAAAGGCTATGCTCGTCTGGTCAAACTGCTACTTGCATGGGGTGCCGATGAGAGTATAATCAATAAGGAGAATAAGACAGCCCTTGATCTGATACCAAAGGATATGAAAACTCTACTAGATCCTACAAATGTCAAGAAGACGAAAAAAAGGAGATGCGACCCGTGGAAACCGCTTTCCCGTCGAATCCCGCCCTGGAGCATGGATTTTTCCCTCAAAGTCGCATTGGGCCGCCGTTCACGCCAGGGGTCCAGCCATGTAAAGACGTACACCTTGCCTATATCACAGTTTATATATAGGATCGACTATTTTCCGGATATTGACACCTATGAGGATCAGATGGAGAAGTTTTACATTTCTAATGAGGTCGAATATGACAATCCTAAGGACGCATCGAATGTGCCGACAGACGACATATGGAAATGGATCCACATACCAAGCAATAACGTAAGTAGGAAAGGCTATCTCGGCCACTCCATACGGTACTAACATCTTCTCTTATAGATGACTTGGATCAAGGTACGGTCAAACTACACCCAATATAGATTCTCAAGGCAGAAAGGTCTCATAATACCCTCAATAGGACCTACTCGTAACCATGTTCCACTCTTCAAGCCGCAGGGGCAAACGTGAGGAGTATTGGAATATGACCGACTTCTTTGAGACGAGCTGCGTATCGAATCACGGGACGTCCCGTCAATTAAAGCCCCATGTAACTGTCTCACTCGTGGCTCCATGCAGCCAGAGGCTAACTTCCAGGTCAGGTGAAAGCCGCTTGCCAGAACCCAACAACGGAACCTGATAAATGGGTATCTCTGGCAGTAGGTAATCGCCTTTAACATTCCATCATTGCTTCTCTGCAAGATAGAACCGGTGTTAGTGTGCTTCGGTCCCCAAACTAACCTCTGGGAATGCTAGATTCCGTATATCGACTTCGAGTCCGATCAGTATCTCGATGGTCGATGCAAAAAGACACACGAGGTCGCCAAGCATAAACGGTTGGCGGAGCTATGGATGCAGTACCCTCACTTTGATGGTGAATCCGGCCTTCAGCACCCCCAAACTTTGGACCAGTCATACTACGACGGCTTGCAGAATGGGGATTTGGGTGATCGCAACAAAGACCAAGTTGTTTATAAGTGGTTCCGCAAGTCGGAGCGCGTTAGAGGGTCCGGCGCAGAAGCCAAAAAAGAGAAATCGCCAGAGGAGCCTGGGGAAGCCAAGCTTCTGATGGTTAATCAGCTGTGGCTTTGGAAGCTCGGTGATGGTATGGCCCATTCTTTTCTTGCTTTCCACAAAGAGGACTTTTGATGTTGACTGATAGGGATGGCTGCACACAGGCACAATCATCACGGCTTTCCCCGACCGATGGCACGACGGTCCCGAGCACACGCTTTACGAGGCCATCCAACAGGAAGTATCGAATCACGTGTGGACAAACTCCGATGCATTCATAGAGTTCATTCTAAGTATTGCCGTTACATTTCCACTGATCTCTTCAAATCTTAGGTTTGGATTTGACATTCTGGAGGTCTTTGAGAGTTGGGTTGGCATACTGGTAAGCATTTCTACGCTCCATCTGGCCACTGATACTGAAAGCTTTGCTACATGTAGTCATGTCAAGAAATGAAACTCTTCAAGGATTTCCGTACTTTCTTAAAGAAACGTTCCGGTCATGAGGGCGAGGATTCCATCAGCGACACCCATCTGTCAATCACCGAGGAAGTGGATCTCACCTACGAGCTGAGAGACGTTGTGGACGAGCTCTTCATTCTTAACCGAATTTGTACGACACAGAAAGACTTGTTAAACCGGTTCCTTGAACTGCCCTACGAAAAGACCACGCCGAGCGAGCAGGGAAAAGGGAAAAGCGCTGTTCGTGATGTGGAAAAGTTCATCGAACACACCGAGAGGCTCGAGGACAAGGCGAAGAAGGTGCTCGAGAATGTAAGTTTCACCTTCTCGTTCCACTCCAACATACGATTGGATTTAAACCGAGCAGTAAGCTGACTAGGCGTCAAAAGCTCGACAAGTTGGTACAGATTAAACAGGCACAAAGCTCGCTCAACGAATCGAGGGTTGCGTCGGAGGAAGCAGAGAGGTCACACCGACTCAACAACTACATCATGCTATTCACCATTGTCACTGTCGTCTTTGTAAGTTTGGCTTTGATGCTACCTTTTGCGTTCATGATGCCTACACCTAACATGGATGGCTAAAACTGACCCTTCTTTTCCAGACTCCGCTCTCGTTCATGGCCTCTATGTTTGCCCTCGCTATTGATATGTTCCCACACAATGAGGACGGCGAACCGAGGTACATCTCCTCTTGGATAACAGGGCGTCTGTGTAAGTTTTGTTTTAGTTTTTTTTTGGCCTTTTCTTGACCCCTTTTAAAGTGTTGAGTAGCCTTCTAGTCTTACACAAAACCTCCCACCCTAATTCACCGTAGCAACATACTAACAACTTTCTCCAACATAGTTGCGGGCGAGGTAACAAGTCTGGCCGTAATCATCATCGGGTTTTTAGTCATGCGAACAGGGAGGAACAAGCGGCGTCAGAAGAAGCTCGAAGAGATGGAACCGCGGCCGAGGAAATTGGGTTATTGGCGGCTTCCATCTTCATCACCTAGTAACGGCGGGGGCGATAAAGAAGAAGGAGGAGGTAGTGGTGGTGGCGGTGGTGGTGGCGGAAAGTACTGGGAGAGTATGCCTGCCGCCGTGACGGGGATTACTAATCGGGCTTTCGAAAAGGGTCAGTCGGTGCTTCGGAGAGGCAAAAAGCAGAAGGTTAAGGACGCTGAGAATCCGACTCCTCTTGCTGCTAATACCGCTCCGGTGGCTGGAGATACGCCGCCGTGATAAAGCTGAGTACGATAGGATTTTGAGGTTCGGTGTCATTGGATAATTAGCGTTCATGTGAAGGGGTGGGCGGCGTGAGCAAGAGATTAGGGAGGCTAAATGGGTGTCAATAGCAGTAAAACGAGGCTGTAATTTTTTTTTAATTTCTCGGGTCTTCGTGGTAACTTAATGCTAGGAGGATACAGTGATCTAGGGTACTACCTTGGTACTGACATCAGTATGCAGTATTGCCAACAAGATACAAGGGAAGCTATGGGGGGAGGTGGTCACAACTCCTTTCTCTCCCATAACAATACAATACACCACAGGTGTGGTCTTTCCAGCCTTCCTGTCTCCCCACAGAAGCGGGATGTACAAGGATATAGTCTGTTAGTAGTACAGACTTCTGTCAGACAGATAACAGTCTCGTGCTATTGATATAGAAGCCTGTCCTTGGTAGGAGCTCTTGTGCTCGAATTCTACGACAAACTTGTTGACATCACTTCCCAGACGGCAGCCTCCCCTGCAGCCAGCGGAGATGCTTATTGCTTGAAATCATTTATCATTGTCGATGTACTCACGCGGGGCTTCGGAAATGGTCAAACCAATCACAGTTGCAGCTTGAGGAGATCCGCCAGCCGCATTCACTCGTGCCAGGTATGAAACGCGGGGAGCACAAAAAGCCGTCATTCCTCCTGAATTTTAGGCAGCACAGGCACAGTTCCACCCAACATCTCCTCCAAAGATCTCTTCCAAGGATCTCCTCCAAAGATCTCTTCCAAGGATCTCCTCCAAAGATCTCTTCCAAGGATCTCCTCCAAAGATCTCTTCCAAGGATCACCTCCAAAGATCTCATCCAAAGATATCCTCCAGAGACCTCCTCCAGAATATTTTCAACAAGGTCGGAGAATACTTTTTCTGACACTTCAATAGTGTACCCCAACTTCTTCGTGAAAGCCCTGCTTCATCAGTACCATGAGCACTGCTGAATCCCCCACAGTCAGCGAAAGCGGGGAAGCTGTTCCTAGTCAAGCGCAAGCCCCGAGCTCACCCGAAGTGAACGACCTGCAAATAGCTGCTTCAGTCGATGAAAAAGCGCCTGCTTCGGCGACCCATGAAAACGACTTGGAGGGTAAAGAGTCAAAACACAATACCACTCCTTCATCCCCCGAGTCAACATATCAAATCAGCACAAAGTTCTGGAGGGCTTGTTATGAAGGACACATTGACGAGGTAAAACGCTTGCTAGCACTTGGAGCCGACCCCAACACCGAAAGGGATTACTACGTGTTCAGCGAGCAATATGAGACAGAGTTCGGAGCCCGCAAGCCTGTTGAGAATGATAAAGAAGAGTCTATTAAAGAGCCGTCACCTTGGTACTTGGGGCCTCGAGATGGCTATGAGTGGGTTGGCAAGACATCTGCACTGTTCGTGGCGGTACACCAGCGATATTTTGAGACTGCCGAGCTCATCGTTGACCAACAAGACCTCTATCTTATGGGTCAATACACCCCAAACAGACGTACCGTGTTGTGCGAAGCTGTGATTAAGCTAGGGAACCCATCTTTGATACGGAAACTTTTAGAGGGCTGCGACGACGACAGCACATTTTGTCAGACCCCTGACTACCTCGGGAGAGTGCCATTCCACTGGGCTGCAGCCCAAGATTGGTTGCCAGATGTGCTCCTAGATCACTATCATTATACGCAGGTCAATCTTCAAGATCTTGAAGGTGAGTGCATCTCTGCTGTATAGGGGCTGCTGGAAGGCTGAGGCTGACCCATCGCTAGGTAATACCGCATTGCACATCGCGATAGCAAATGGCCATACCACATCCACTCTGGTATTGCTCAAAGAGGAGATTAGCCAGAATGTGTTCAACGTAGCTGGAAAGACGCCGCTCGAATGCGTGCCCGGAGGTCGATCAGATCTAGAAAGAATTGTGAGACCTAAAGACAGCTCAAGTTCCAAATCATCAGTGGCGGGGAGTGAAGTTAGGCCGAAAGCAGCCGTCACAAGCCTCATAAAGACTTGCTCCAAATTTGATGTTGGGATAACGTTTTGTTTGAAAGGGAGTCCATCAGGCTATTACGAACCAGAAACCTACAAAAGGTCCGTCTATGAGACGATTTACCACCAAAGTGACGAGTGCCTTGAGCAAGCGACGATGGAAAACTTGATTGAACGGCTGGAAAACCACTACATCCATGTCTCGGGCAAAAAGGATAAACCTATATCTGGCGACGACCTCTGGAAATGGATCCACGTATCCACCAACAATGTGAGTGTATTAACCTTACAAGTTCTCGTTCAGATGAATCAACCAATGCTAACGGGGCGGTACTTAGATGACCTGGATCATGGTGCGTACACGGTTTTGTACGTGGATCAATATGGAAGGCACTTTGATACTGACCTTGGTGCTCCCCAATGCAGGACCTAATCAATACCCGTTTCGATGCGCACATGAAGCTTCCCAGCAGAAGGGCGTCACGATGGTCATGGATGTTGGATTTCATCAAGGAACACAATGTGCTCACTCTTGGGTCTTCATGTCAGCTCAAGCCCCATGTGAGTGAGAAATTCAGTGGGATTTCAGACTTGGGACTGTGTTCAACGCTTAACTCTGGCGGCTACAGATTTCGATCATTGGTTTCAGTGAGTCGGAGCCCACCAGGAACGCGACATGGGTATCACTGGTGGTACGTCGGAAATGAAACTTTACATAGTATTCAATTGTATAACCTGTACTGACTGCTTCCTGAAGGTCCCATATTTCGACTACGAAACGGAAACATACTTTGCTCGCAAGAATGGACTTCACAAAGACGACCGACTTGATGAGTTGGAGCTTGCATACCCTAGTTTCGATGGTGGATCTGGCTACCAGCGTCCCCAGACTCTTGACGAGTCCTACTACCACGACATGGCGGATCAAGAACTGAGTGCAAGGAATTCCGATCAGATCATCTGGAAGGCGCTTCGAAAGTTTCAGTCGACAACAAAGTCCGCAGCCCCGAAACTGCTTATGTTCAACCAGCTCTGGTTATGGAAACTGGAGGACGGTAGGCGGCCGCCAGTGCACGGGGTTTAACAAAAGGGAATTTAACATTAACACATTCGGGGTTTAGGCACCATCATCACAGCAATGCCCGAAAGACTTGGCGACTCCAAAGCCAGTCAGATACATGAAATTATCGAAGACCAGTGGCTGGGAGCGTTTCAAAGCCCAGATGCTTTCATCGAGTATATTTTAACCTTTTGTGTCTCGCGTTCCTTAGAGTGCTTCGGCTTTAGACTCGGCTTTGATATCCTCGAGATCTTTGAGAGCTGGGTTGGGAAGCTGGTAGGTTGCCAACATATGCCCCTCTTATCAAGTCGCCATCACGTCAGACACTTTCGCAAGAGAAACCATAGTCTCGGAGAAAAATGAGTACTAACTCACAAACCCATGGTAAACCGTGTACCCACAGTCAATCAACGAAGTTACCATGTTCCAGAAGTTCCGGGACACCTTGAATGACCCTCTGCCAGGGATTGACAGCGAAGCATCCGGTGCTTTGGCTACCACCATGGATTTCTCCATCACGGAAGAGGTCAAGCTCATATACGAACTAAGAGATGTGCTCGATGAGTTATTTATAATACGGCAGGTGTGCGCGAAGCAGATGGACATTATGGAAGAGTACGTGTCGTCCTGGACCGCAGAACTCAAAATGACAACTGCGCTCGAGGACAATTCGAATTCTTCCAGTCGACCGTCGCTGTTGGAATTCACCGTAAATCTCACCGAGAAGTTCCTCCGAAGGGTCGAGCGTCTTGAGCAAAAGACCAAGAAAATCCTCGAAAATGTAACTTCCCAACCTGCTCTATAACTTGGTTTCAAGTAGAAGTGGCATGACAAAAACCAAGACTGAATGGCTGACTGGAACATCCAATAATAATAAAAGGTCGACCACCTCGTCCGAATGAAGCAAGCCCAAGGATCGCTTCACGAATCAAAGCTGGCCTCTCAGCAGGCGGAAATGTCTGTTCGTGAGGCTAAGAGATCGGCCAGGGAAGCAGAAAAGTCTCGCCAGCTGAACAACTACATTATGGTCTTTACCGTAGTGACTGTCGTGTTTGTCAGTATTTTCTCATCATCATCATATCCTCACACCGATGCGTACCTACCCAACTAAAAGATACTAACCCTACCTTTAATCCAGGCGCCGCTCTCATTCATGACTTCCATATTCGCCTTGTCCATCGACACATTTCCCCTAAACGACCAAGGAGAGCCTCGATACGGCACGTCATGGATCACAGCGCGCATGCGTAAGTGACTTGTGCTGTCAATGGAAGAAAGCTTGCTAACACGTCACAACCCTCACAGTCACAGGCGAAGCAGTCAGCATAGTAGTCATCATGGCCGCCACGTTCCTTTTGCTGCTGCGCTCAAGAAAGGCCCGCCAGGAGGAAGTGACGGATAACATTGCAGACATCAAGTCTGCGGCGGCTGCCGGCGGGATGGCAGTAACGGATGAGCAGACGCAGAAGAAAAAAACTGGGAAACCGAATTGGGATAGGATTCCATTTTTAGGCAACTTTTGGAATCAAGAAGGTGGGGTGGGTCTGAAGAGAAGGCGGAATACGCCTGGCCCGGGAGACGTGGAGAAGCAAACGGAGGAGCCGGCGGTGGTTACTTAAATGTTGGGAGGTGGGATGTGTTCCAGGTAGGCGTGAAAGTATGTAAGGAATAGGATCATGGAAAGAAGTAAGTCATGTTTTTGTTATCATTAGTTTACTGGGGTCTCTGCTGTTACTTCCGGCATGCAGAGTTTTGTTCGATTCAGCTTTGTAGATTGAATTCATGATTATGTTCTGCGTTCTGGTTGACAATTCTCTCATTCAAGCTGTTTTCGTCCCGTTGATTCAAGATTTGATAGTATGAGGGTACTGTTAGTGTCGTTAGTCAACTGGCGTGATCACATTGTGGGTGCCCGGGCCCCTTTTTCTTTGTTTACTTCCTTCAAGTTACCTTTTCGTGTACAGACCGTCTACTCCACTAAGCCCGTCTGGCAACATTCCAAAGTTCGCCAAACCTCAGCGTCGGTGTCGCCTCTGTCATTTCCGGTTATGAGCATGTCGATCACCATGCTTACTCATAAGAGGACCCCACGGGCTTTTCGGTAACTGGAGCTGCAAATTTGAATGCTTCGGGAAGGTCAGTAACCCTAACCTCAATTGAGTGAGTGTGCTGTGACGAGCAGAGACCTCCGTTGAACAACATGTTGGCGCCCGACAAGAGGAAAAAATGAGGGGTATTCAACTGCGGATGAACTGCGAGCAAAAGCACACGGGAAGCCATAATGGACCTTGATATCTGCATGTCGAACCAATCAGAAGCGCTGGAACTTGGCGCATGCATGGCGGAGGCAACCTGAAAGAAATTTAAAATCGGTATTCGTAAAAGCTTAGAGAGACCGGATATCCCATGACGGAAATCTCCCATCTTCTCCAAGAAACAATTGCCAGAGGGTCAATGTTTACGTTACCCCTGAACCCCTCACCTGGTATAAGAACATGAACTAGCCTGTGAACATTTGTTGTGTGGCCTACCATGAGTGGCCCACCCTGCTGCAGGCAGGGCAAACCCTGCATGTGCTGCAGTCAGCCACTTTTGTATGTAGTTAGCACGTGGGATTTGTCTCTCCCACAACATCAGAATATTCATCATCATTCCATTCCGTCTCTGCGTTGCCATCCCATAACATTATTATCACCAGGGTAATACTGTGATATACTAATGCCAAGACGCTAAAGCGGATGTAACGTCTTTCAGGCATCCATGTCTGCTGCCACTTTTGCATCAAACCTCGTTGAGAGCCTCAAGTCGATAATTTTCATCTTCGCTCAGCTTATTCTTCAGGCGATTGACAAGAGAAAACGCTCTACGATGACTTTGTGCAAGGATTGCGAGGAGTTCCTCCAAATCCTACATGAAGAGGTTCCGGCAATGGGCTTCACAAGACCCCTGGAGGTGATCGAAGCAGCAGCAGATGCTGGCTGCAATGCATGTGCCATCTACGGAGCTATCTACCATCATTTCGTCGAAGCCGGAATTATTCCAAGGGGTTCCGTCGTACCGGTCTTTGTCTCGGCCGTCGCCTTCTTCAGTCGCCCAAATATGCTCGCAGGCATACCGGACTATGAAGGCCCTTGTATGCCATTTCTTCTTCGGCCTGCAGAAGGTGAGTTACACGCACTCTATCAAACCAAAGTCTGACAGTTACAAACTAAACGCACCACAGAGGTCGAAAATCTCCTGCGCTCTTCGTCGGTAGAAGGTAACTCTACTAATTCAGACGAAAGCTTTGCCTGCGCCAAAGAATGGCTTCGAGTCTGCACCACGAGCCATACTTCCTGTCGCCCCATCCAGCAAGACGGGTCCTACCGACCAACCCGTCTGCTTCACATCTCGGCCTCCGGTACCGAAGTGCGTCTCTGCGAAGGCGACGAGATGCCCGCCAGACTCACTTACGCAACCCTCTCACACTCCTGGGGAAGCGTCCTCCCATTAACACTCACCGGAGCCAGATTGCCGTCCTTCAAGAAAGGAATCCCACTCACCGACCTCCCCAAGACTTTCCAAGAAGCAGTCCAAGTAGCCCAGCGTTTCAGCATCGATTACATCTGGATCGACTGCCTCTGCATCATCCAGGACTCGGCAGAAGACTGGAAGCAGGAGTCAGTCCTCATGGCCAGCATCTACGGAAACTCCCACCTCAACATCGCCGCCACCGCCAGTCGCGACGGCCGAGGAGGCTGTTTCCGCCCGCGCCGAGCTACAGCACTCCACCCGGTGAAAATGACCATCCACAGCAAAGACTTTTATCTCGTCGACGCAGAGATGTGGTGGGAAGCATTCGAGAAGGCACCGCTCAACACGCGCGCCTGGGTCCTCCAGGAGCGTCTCTTGTCTCCGCGGGTGCTGCACTACGACCACGACCAACTCGTCTGGGAATGCAACGAACTGACAGCGAGCGAGCGGTACCCCGAGGGCATCCGGGGCAAACTGATCCCCGCCCCGCGGTTCCTGCGAAACCGCCTCGACGACCTCGTCGGACAAACGACTTTACTACCGGGACAGGAACTCTTTCACGCGTGGAAGCCGATCGTGCGGGCTTACTCCTCGTGCGGCCTGACAAAGTACTCTGACAAATTGATCGCTCTGCACGGTGTTGCATCCAGAATCAAGCAAGCGCTCAAAGCCAACTACGGCGCCGGACTGTTCAGCACGAACCTCGAGTCTCAGCTCCTCTGGAAGGTCATGGATAACGAGAAATCAACCCGGCCAGAGCAGGCCGTCGCGCCGTCTTGGTCCTGGGCTTCCCTCATAGCGCCCGTGAGCGTCCTGCCGCAGTGGGATTTCTTGGATACGAGGGGAGAGGAGTTTACGCGGCAGTTTAAGCCCGAAGAGATAAAAGAAAAGATCTTTTGTCGGGTTCGTAACAAGCACTTGTTCGGCACGAAGGACACGACTTCAATGGTAAGCCACGAGAAGCTGGAAGTCGAGGGGTATCTGGTGCCAATGCACTACGTTGCTTTGTCCGAGACGGCAGACTGGAAAGAAACCAAGTATAAACCGAAACAAGAGTACGACCAGGATGAATCTACCCTGCCGACAGAGATATGGCCGATGGCAATGAGATCCTGGCACTGGATGGTGGACGAGGGGGAAACCTGGGACGCAGTCGAGTACGACGGCGGGTCAGAGTTGTCCGTGCTCGTCACTGCCAAAAAAGGAGAAGAAACAGAGTCGTTTAAAATTTGGCTGGAGCACGATATTCGTTCCGAGGCTTTCACGAAGGAAGAGAGGTGGTTGTTGCCCGTTTACTCGGTGACAGAGTGGCAAGGGGTTGACGTCTTTGAGTTGAAGCGGTATCGGTCGCTGAACGGACTGCTGTTGGAGCGGGTTGACAGCGAGAAAGCCGTGTTCAGACGGTGCGGGAGTTTTAAGCTGAAGGCCGAGTTGAACGAGAATGGGCCGTGGAGGTTTTGGAATAGCGCGCTGAGGTTTGATGCTCTTCAAGGAACGGTGGAACCGGAGACTTGCGATGACGTTGTTGTGCCAGTGATATCGGCGACGCAGCCAGCCGAGGACGCGAGTGAGGAGGAGAAGAGTATTAGATATGAGCAGAGGGATGGGGCGAAGCAGTACGTAGTTACGATTGTGTGATGGCACGGACATCTTTGACACGGGTGGTGGTATCGATTATCATCATTTCGAGTTTCTCGTTTTCAGGTGTGCTTATGTTTCAGAATGGGAAAAGAATAGAGGATAAGGGTGGTGACTGGAACCACCTTTTCAAACACCTTCAGCCTTCCCCTCATGATTCACAACATGATCCACATACGCACTCACAGCAGCATCCAAATCAACCTTCCCACCAGTCTTCCACCCCAGATACCTCCCCCCTCTCCTCCCCCTCACCCTCATGGAAGTCCCAAACCCCTCGGCAATATGTCTGCTCCACAAATCCGCCCCTTCGGTACCTCCCAACCGCGTCAAAATGCCATTCACCACCTCCTCCAATCCCAGCTCTTTTACTCCGTCGTACTTGATCCATTCTTTGGTCACCTCATTCCTCTTGAGCGCGGGAATCATTTCCTTTTCCACGAACTCGCGGATCGACACCTCAAACGATCCAGCAAAGTAGTAGGCCTGCGGACCCCATACCTCCTCTCTGATAACTGCGTGTGCGGTGGATTCGTTGAGGATTGGTAGAGCGTCCTTGACGAGAAGGAGGTAGAGCTCGGCGAGGTCAGCCGTATCCACAAAGGTAGTCATGTTTGCGCCCGGTCCAATGGTCCATCCGCCGCCTGTGGAGCGGGTTACGTGGTGCCAGTCTGGAAAGGTTATGGGGGCGGCGTGGTTCCTGCTTGGTGATTTGCCGATGACGAAAGAAGGGGAAATAATAGCCGTGTGGAGGGATGAAGTGTTGGCGTTTTGGACTAAAATGTCGGATTCTGCGTGCGTTGCGTCGGTTGGAAAATTGGACAGGTCGTCGAGGTCGTCCCAGATCCGGTCGCCGGGTTTTGTAGGGTCCGGAGGAGCCCAGATGCGGGATGCGCCCGAGGTGCCAATGTAGAATTTGTGGGTTGCCGGAGAAGCGTCAAGGCCGGAAAGGAGGGCGGAGATTCCGGGTTCGCTGCCCATGTCGGGAGCGCAATCTATGTTGAGAAAGTAAAAGTGTTATTAGTGTGAAGAGAGAAATATTTGGAGCAGGGGACGTACTGATGATGATTTGCGCGGCGGCAGCTTCTTCCTTGAGAAGAGCGATATCACTCAGCGAGCCCAACTTGGCGTGGATTTCGTTATTGTAGGTGTTTTTAGTGTGCTCTATATCGTCATTAGAACGCACAAGGGCGAGGATCTCGGTGCCGAGATTTGAGTTTTTGAGAACCTCGAGCACAGCGGCGCCGATATGGCCTGTGCCTCCGATGCTGATTGTTGTTAGTTATGGATGCGGCAAAACTGCGATATGCTCCAGTCGTTAGAGGTGCAACGAACTTACAGTAAAATACGGACTGTCATGGTCACGATGATCGAGTCTCTCGATAGCGGTTGGGTTTACTTGTCAGTACCACCGTGACATTAGAGGGCGGCGAGGGATCTATATACCCTCACGGCCAAAACGACTTTCTCTTCTCCCATCGATTTTCACTGGCCAAAGACTTGATGGCTTACCAATTTGGGTTCCGCCAATCTGAATGGAGAAATGCAGCGTATCATCGTTCCTAGTACAGCCGCATGAGTCTATTGCTACCTGCCTACACTTTCTAACCAATCGCGTTGGACGTGACGAGGAAATCCGGATCATTGAGGGGTCATCTCTGCAGATGACTTAACCTGAAGAGGGCTTGGCTCGAAGCCTCGTAACGACCCTTGGCCTTCGAATTCACGACACCCATTCGGGGACGATCAGTAAGGAAGTTACCATTCAGAGACCGAAGCAGAGAGATCAAAGTCAGCGTCATGCATATATGGGAATTTGCTCACACCATTAAATCCGGGATATCTTGGATCGAGCCCATGATAGCGCTAGAATTTACCAACTGACAAGAGGATCACTAACAGAATTTTATCAAGAATATGAGCCAAGGCAATCATAATTGGTTAAAAAGAGGGACCAGTCAAGGATTCGTAGTCTGTTGGTTTTTCTAACTTGTAGTCTTGTATGCAAGAAAAACAAAAACATTCTTGTGCCACAGACACCTCCAATCGCAAAATGCTCATGCAAGATAGATGGCCGATCACTGCATGTTCGGAGAGAAGGAACAGCCTTGGCGCAGTTGTGCATCATCCTCATGGCCCAATTGGAAGTCCGAAAGTTCTGTGACCATTTCGGGCCAAGAGATAACGTAACCACCCGTACCAAACTTGGGACACATACCCATCTGCTCAATAGTACAGGATGTCACCCACAACTTTGGGCACTCTCGCAGCCAGGTATGAAGGTAGCTAGAAAGGAGTGGATGGGTTATGTTGGATGGATAAACCAGGGTTGGGGTTTACCCCTTTTCTTGGCAACGGGAGGTGGCTATGAAAAAAAAACAATGACCTTTTGGTCGGAATTTCCACATCAGGGAGCGCAATGTTTGGCTCATTCCTTCTTTTTGTGATCTTGATATCCCACGTGATAAAGTCCAAAAGGCAACCAGCAACCAAAGAAATCTGAAATCCGGGCAGGAGGAGGTTCAGACGAGCCCCACAGGAACAAGAGGCGCAGCAGGTTGCACCGTTGGGGCCGTTGAGGCCGTTGTGGAGTGACGTAGGTTGCCTACTGCCGTCATTGTGCACGGCAAAGTGCAAGGCAGAATCTTGGAGCAAGATATTAATCGGCAGAGTCACTCAAACTCATTCACCCAATCCTCATTTCACCAATTTCTCTTCATCTTCTTTTTTTCTTTCTTACCCAACGTAGCGGGATACCCATAACCCATACCACTCTCTCCAAATGACTGTCCAAGACCAAATCCGACAGGCCTCGGCCAAGAACACGGAGCTCCTCCGCATTCTCACAGAAACAGACCACGCCAAGCCCGCCCTCGAGCAGCAACGCCGCCTCGTCGCGGACCTCGAGCGAGAAGTCGCCGAGTCAGACAAGCGCGTGGCGGCCGTGGACCGCAAGCGCAAAAAGGAGTTCAAAGACCACGAAAAGTACCGCGACTCGGTCCTCCGCCGCTTCGCGTACAAGGCCACGGGCCAAAAGGAGAAATTCGCCGCCAAGGCCGCCAAGGAAGAGACAGAGTACTTTTCTGCCCTGCAGGAGGAACACCGCGAGACGGAACTCAACCGTGACATCAAGGGCCAGCTGGAGGCGGCGCGCAATGTAGCGAAAGATATTGAGGTTCAGGTCCGTCGGCACAATGATATGCAGACCGAGCTGGATAACCTGTACAATGCCATCTTTGCCGGTTCCACGCCGGGGTTCCCCGCCGAGGACGAGAAGGAGCGGGTGTCGAATGATACGCTGCAGGCGTACCACGACGCGAGGACTGCCGCCGAGGGGGAGGCGCACGCGCTGAGGTTGCTGCAGGAGGCTCAACAGCGGATGCGTTCGTCTTTGTATGCGATGGAGGAGGCGCTCTCTCATTCGAGGGTAGACATGTGGGGTGGCGGCACGTTCACGGACATGATGGAACGGAACGCGCTGAACAGAGCCGAGAGGGAAGCAATGGCCGCGCAGATGCTGGTGATGCAGGCCAAGAGGATGAGTCCGTACGTGGGGGATCTGCCTGATGTTAGGATTAACCAGGGCAACCTGATGATGGATGTGTTTTTTGATAATGTTTTTACGGATATGGCGTTTCACGAGGAGATTAAGCGGTCCAGGGAGACGGTGGTGAGGGCGGCCATGGTGATGGATGGGTTCGTTGCTGATGCGGTTAGAAGGAAGGGCGAGGTTGAGGGAGAGCTGAGGAGGAAGGAGAGGGAGATGCAGGATGCTAGGGTGGCGCTGCAGAGGGAGAGGGAGAGGGCGTTTGAGGCCGTCGCGGCTGGGAGTGTATAACTTTGGGACTGGGTACAAGAAAGTTATGATTAATTTGCTTATTAAGTGACGTATGTATTAATGGAACATTGCTAGGCGACATGCCAGTGATTTCTAGAACGTATGTAGCTTCTCTGCGTTATTGGGTTTCTCGGGATCTGGGACTTTCGAGCTGATCAGAAACGTGCGACTGTTTGTGTGTTAGCTTCTTACTCCACAACCCGCCGGGAATGTAATGGGCCCAAAGCCATAAATAATGGCTTATTAACCTCTTTTTTGAGGGGACGTTCGTCCTGACCAGTAGCAAAACCCCAATCAAGCGTAGATGAAGACTTCAAAGTCGGATTAATACATGGTACACGATTCGTGTGTGGTGAAAAGTTAGGCAGCAAGATCGTGACTGGAGAGAAAACACCGTCGGTGAGAGCTTGGCATTTGTCTAAGTGGTCCACCCAAAACTCCGTTCCTGGAATATACAGGGGTGAATGGCTACACCTCATGAAGCTAAATATTTACCCACTTGGACTGCATGAAGTGGTGCGTTTTCGAGCGTGTATAAATTTGTCAATTTCTCCCCGTTTGAACAGAGAAAGCATCAACAGCACTTGGTAGTAACTCAACACACCACACAGTCAATATGAAGTTCTCCCTCGCAACCATCACCCTCGGCATTGCCGTCCTCCCAGAGCTGGTGTCCGCCGGCTTCTCCGCCTCGTGCACCTGGGATTGGCAGGACCCCAAATATGTGGTTGCCACCTGCAAAAGGAAAGACGGATCGAAACTCAGGACGAGGCAGGACATGAATCTGTGCATCAAGAATGACAACGGTTACTTGGTGCCCGCAAATAAGTAAGTGTTGACACATCACTTGTTTTTTTTCTTCTTTCTTCTTCTCCTCCATGTCATTCTAATCATTTCCTCGGTGTGCAGCGGCCAGGCCTTCTTGACGTGTGCGAATACCTCAAAAGTCGGCCCGAGTCATATTGATTCCGAGTGTGACTGGGATGAGGGCTATGTTTCCATTAACCTCGGTGAGTCTTTTCTGTACTTTATTACTTGAGTTGAAGTGTTCTGATCATTTTGCACCTCATCAGACACCTTTATGGAAAACCAGGATGGCTATCTCTGGTGCTTTGGACATCGCAGTGCACCGTATTGAGGTTAAACCAGACCGTCGGTGTCAATGTTTCATGTAAATAAGGATAGGGATATTGGGAACTTGGGTAAATGTAACGTGATTCTTTAAACTCCCGTGGGGGTTGTTTTACCACTGTGACTTGGGGACTGTCAGCAAATACCACGTTGTTGCAGGAAAAGAACCCAAGGTGATGTTGCAAGTGTGATCATAAACACACGAAAAGTGAACCATTCGGCCGGGTTTTGCTTGCCAAGACCTCGGTTCCATCCGAAATACGCTGCTTTCTGATCTCACTAACGCCGCTTTTATATTTAAATGTGTGACAAGTTTGGTAGCGAGTCATAGACGTGAGGCTCGAATGACCTTGGGGGGCTGTCTGATGTCAGCATACGCCATCTGGAACTGACAACAAACCCCCAACCCAACTTACGCATTAGCGATGATGACGTGGTGATACATGCAAGAGAGACTGTTCTAGAAGGTAACTTGGATGGTTTTCAAGTTGGTCGAAAAAAGAAACTTCCTGTTCTGCTTTGATCACAATTCCATCCTCGAGGGCATCCATGACGCTCACTGCCGAAAACCCCCACCTTACCTACGATCAGTGTAAGCCTCATGTTCCTACTAACCATAAACAATACATTTGGTGTGGGAATATGACTGATATAGACAAGGTAGACACTAATGATGAAGTGTCTGGTGATGTCTATGTCAGGTCGGATGGCCATTTTGTCTGTTACACGAAGCCGTCTTGTAACCAAGCATGAACGAACCCTTTTCTTTTTCCGAGGAGTCCGAGGCGACTCTCATCACAGTCCCGTCGAATCTGAGCAACCAAAACAGGAGTCAAAACAAGTGCGAGAAGCGTGCTTCACATAGTTCCTAACATTGTATATTCAGCTTATTTTGTTATGTTTTTTGCGACTACTCGATGTCAGAGTAGTTCCGCCACGCCCAAGACGTATTGAGCGGTCACTCAACCTCATGCGCGGAGGTTGGAAACACTCTGAGCTCATAAACACCAACGGATTAGAGAACATGGATCAGGATCACGCGTAAGGTAATGAAGGGGTACTTGATGATTCTCACCGACTACCTCGATCCCCGGCGATGTGATGCCATCACGTAATTGGGCGTGGGGGCATGCTCGAAATAGCTTCTATGCCTTCCGCAAAGAGAAGATACGTTGGTCCCGAAGACCTGGTTCGTGGGCTCTTTGATGGAGGCCTCGCAACTCCCAAAGTTACACAGACTCTAGCGTTCAGGAGGTTCATGGAAACCCCGTAGCAGCCGTGCTTGACCGAGGAAAGAACCTACCTCACGAGACGAGGCCATCACCGCTCATGAGATCAGGTCGGTGAGTATAGCATGACAATTATGAGGGCATTAGGAGTTTACTCGTGTGAGAGGAAAGCCATTTACGAGTATAAATAGGTCCATGATTATCCCACATCAACCACCAGTCTTCTACATCACAGCAGCAACAAAAACCAGACCTGAAAATATCCAGTCATCTTCAGTCCTTTAGATCTTTTCAGTAGTCACAATGAAGTTCACCATCATTACCGCCCTTCTTTCGGCCACCGCCCTCGCCAACCCCCTTTCTGCTCGGGCTCCCCGTGCCAAGTTCACAGGCGAGGCGCCCCAGATTACCGGTCAAGGCTGCCCTGCTGGCACCGTCAACGTTGCGTACAGCAACGACAATGAGGTTGTGACCGCCAGGTTCACCCGCTTCACCGCTGCTGTTTCCCCCGCGGCCCCGGGCGCCCCGCGTGAAGTTGACTGCAGCCTCACATTCAGAGTCCGCCAGCCCGTCGGCTTCAGGGGCGTAACCGCCAGCATCAACTCCACAGGCACATGGTTCTCGGGCGGTGGGGCAACCGGTTTCATCTGGAGAAACCATGTGTTCCCCAATCCCACCGGCCGGACAACCTTTGAGAACAGCATCTCAACCGTGGGCGGACCGACGCCCTGGACGTACATTGACCGCGTCGTCAACACCAACACCCAGACCGTCGAGCAGATTGTGGAATACAAGTTCGAGGGGCGTCTTCGCATTCAGGCTTCTACCGGCGCAGTTGCCGTTCTCGACCAGAACTTTTACCGCCTCGACATCACCAACCAGTTGCCGTAAGCGGCTTTTTGCTCTGAATCTGCCGAACCGGAACTCGACCGTTTTTCAGAATATCTGAATGGTGGGAGAAGGGGGGGAAATTCTTTTTTTCTTCTTTGTTTTTCTTTGCTGATCGATTGATATTTCTGTTGCGTTCTTTTCATATCTCACCATCACACTCGTTTAAAAGTTGCTAGCAATTATCATACCAATAAAAACCACCTTGCAAGGATCTTTGCTTCTCCTTTCTATTAATCTGTGAACAAGCGAATTAATTCACTGGCACTTTCATCCAAAAAAGCGTCCCATAAGGGGCGGATAGTCCAGGGGTGGGTAGAACTGTTCTTGTGGCAGAGCTTATTGGTTGTTGATATTAGTGATCAGGCTTTAGAAGAAAAAAAACGAATTTCCTTTTTTCGTTCGCAAGCCTGAGCTGGGGTGAGCTGGAGCTGATTTGCCTGAGCAAGACCCGGGCCTAATTCTGGGATCCACATATAGCAGTTTCTGGGCAGCATGCGGGGGCTTTGCAGCAGACTCGATTCGAAGATGGAAGCTGTGGATCATCATTTCCCCATGTCGTAAGTCCGTCCTGCAAGAACCCCAGCCGGAGTTAGGACTTAGAAAGCACCACTCGCTATTATATCCATGACTTGGATGACTAATAACCTTTACTCAGCGCGGGGCCAAAGTTATCCCAGCACTGTGTGTTTGGGTACATAGTTTCCCTCTTCCACCCACCAAACACTAAAACTCCAACAAGCTTCAACCGCTACCTGGGCATCATCGACTGAAGCCTCGAATCCAGGTCGCACTGTAAGTACAGCCAAGCGGCTCGGCAGTGCGCGTCTTTCCTCCTCCTCGTTCTTCTACGCTTGAATCATTCTGGGCTGTTCAGTTCACGTTTGTTGTCGTCGTACCCACACCACACTGGCATTCGCAAGGAAAACAATACATACCGATCCAGCGACACGAGAGTCGATGGCTTCCGGTACCGCTGACCAGTCCAAGCCCCATGTTCCGCTTGCCGGCCTCGCCCGAGACGGTTGGTCCAAGGACGGCAAGGCGACAGCCACCTGCTACTGTGGCACCGTGCAGCTCATTGTAGTGAGTCCAACGATCTAGCCCAACCGAATATCGAAGCTGACGTGCATCATCTCACAAATAGTCGCTCGACGGCGTCGTCAACACCTTCGTCTGCAACTGCCCCGACTGCCGCAAGATCACCGCGTCCATGTTCGCCAGCAATTTCACCGTCAAGGACTCGCACTTTGAGCACGCGCGCGGAAAAGACCGTCTCAAGACGTTTGGCCAATCCCAGACGATAGCTTCGGGCAAGGCCATGACCAACTACTTCTGCCAAGACTGCGGTACGCTCATGTACCGTGTCGGCGAGCGCTTCCCTGGCGTGAGCATCCTACGCATTGGCACTGTCGACGACTTCTCGTTGCATGAGACCAGACTCCGACCACGCCAGGAGCTCTTCACGAAGGACCGTGTCTGCTGGTTCACGGGAGTCCAGGGGGTCGAGGAGACTTTTGAGGCCATGGAGTGAGGGCGAAGGCAGCGACTCGCCACCTCAAGTTCCCATATATAACTAGATACAATGTAGCAAGCCCAATCAGACACAAGCTCAATCATCACGAAAAGATACATGTTTAGCGATAGTGTTATTACATGTACATGTTTGGTATACTTTACAGTCATTATTATATGACCAAAATCCCCGGTCTTATTATGTACTCCCTTGAGACAATCTTGTATCCTTAGCTCTCAAACCCCCCTTTGGCTCTATTCAGGCTTCCTCTTCCTTGCGAGCGGCGCCTTATACACCCTCGCTCTTCCCTCCCCGTTTCTTCGTCTCTTCATTTCCGCCCTAATCACCAGAATGTCAGTAACGGAATAAAATAGCGTTCACCACGTGCATGCTTGCAACCAAGCAACTTGATTTAATATGAGAGAAGTCTTCAACAAGGATCAAACATGATGTAATTAGGTGAAACCCAAAAAAATCAAGTGGAACTTACAGTGTTTTTTTTAGCTCCTCTAGCTCTTGATCGGGATTTCTCTTCTTTGTGGCATTATCATCATTATTTGTATCGGTATCGGTATCAGGACTCATGTTGACGTCGCTGAGGGCGATTGATGAGCTGCCCAGAGACTTGACGCTTTCGGGTTGCTCAGGCTGTTGGTTATTTGAGGATGCTTGGTGTTGTTCGAGCATGTAGGCTAGCAGTTCGTGTCGTTGGTTGGCGGTGTCGGTCAGGTATCGATTGATGTTGATGTTGTTTGTGAAGTTCGGCTTGGTGTACTCGTGCGGTGGGTGTCGCCGGTGTGTTGGTCGAGTCTTCCTGACTGCTTGGAGGGCCAAGGCTAACCGCTCGTGACGTTCGTGGGTGGTTGTGAAGCGATCGAGAGGGGTTGGTGCGTCTCGTTGGACGACAATGGATTGCGTGAAGGCGGATCTCTCGAGATCGTAGACCATGTCTTCAGGCTCGAGTGTCATAAGGATGAATGAGGAAGATAGTGAGGGTTGGGATAGCATGGTTGGGGATGAAAGAAGTCTGGATTTGAGATGTGAGTAGGGCTTCAGGAGGAGGACAAAGAGACAATGTGACATACATCCTGTGGTCTATGGAACCGGACTCAAGAGAGATAGAGGAGGATGTCGAACTATTTGATGCCGATCTGTTTTGTCGAGGAATAGGTACTTCACGGCTGGGTGAAATGCCAGCAAACTCGATGGGGTCAAAGGCAGCCATGTTGAGACGCAAAGTGGAGACAATGTATGATGATGGGTGATGGAGACTGGAATAAAAGGGAGAGCCCGAAGGGGGGAAGAGGAGACAATATAAATAAGCCGCCCACCGGCAAAGAAATGCTTCAATTGGCTTCTCAGCCCGACCCGACAGCTTGGGTCTGGCGAAGGGATGTTACCGGATTCTCTCACACTTAATTTACAGATGCGAATATTACAGGGCAAGACCCAACAGGCAACGCCCTTGTGCGACTGCCTGACCCAGCACACCGGTTCCGATCATCCCCATGGTGAAAAGTAGATGAATCACTGCAGACTTGTCCCGACAGATTGGGTCAATGCACATGCGGGTGAAGAACCACGCCACTGGGACCACTCCGCTGGGTCAGTGTGCGGCCGCTCTCCCGTGGTTCGCAATTTCTGAGCCTCAGTTATGCACCATTTCCCCTCCAACAGACAAAGGCAACCAGAATCCTAACCATGATAAATACCCCTGTCAATGTTGGAGGGCACGGGGACAGCGGAATCACCCATCCAGCCAAGACGTGATAACGTGCAGGGGAAGGCGGAGGCCCCTTCCGCCATCCAATCATGACAATCAACGGAGCGGCACGACAGAGTTCGTCGCGCTAGCGCAATGTGTGTTGGACCCAACTGAGTGGTAACGTGTCGGTGAATTGCATGTGGGCTTTCTTCTTTTTGCTAGCCGAAAAACACCCTATCACATCTCCATCATACCGAAACCCGACTGCTACTGCATGCCGCAGGGAAAAGAGGTTCCGGCAGGGCGGATCTGGCGGTGAGGGGATCACTCTCAAACATGATAGCTTCAACGCAAGCCACCGAATCCTTCGAAGCAGGGTGAATGACGCAAAAGAAGCACGAGCTCGCCGACTTACCGATTCCGGTCGGGTAGATCAGCCCATCAGTCCAGACGAGAGATGATGATCAACAAGGAGTTTCGGTGATGATTGGTATAGATTGGTGTGTTTACGTGGCTTTTTGTATACACAAGCATGACTGGCTGCAGTTTCTGCTGTGGTGTTTTAGCGTGCATAGCACCGTTGTTTCATCTGAGATCAAGCTACCCAACTTGGTTATTCTCCGGACAATCTCGACATAAGGCTGCGGCTCGCTGATTCTATGGAAACGCTATCGCAGGGAAGGCCCCCGCCTGTTCTTGACCGTTCGGAACGGTGAAGGACCATTCTCAACTCCCGGGGACCCAGGCCGCGCTGGGGAAAGGAAAACCAATCAGAAGTTAGTCAGCGCTGCCCGGCAATTGAAATAGAATAATTACCAGAGCCATTTGACCCTGAGAGTAGCTGAAGTCATTAGTGGCGCACTCAATGCTCGGAGCCTCCCGTGTAGTGTAAACAATACCCCTGGATCTACTCCACCCCATCCGGCATTTCGCACCATTCCTTGTTGTTCTCATTCCCGAAACTGATCGGGGTGCGAAACCAGACACGTTGGTTGGAGGAATCAACTGCGTCAAATCACCACCAAAGTATTGTGGAAAATAATACGAGATACAGGGTGAAATTAACAGTATCAGACAACACCTGCAAGCTTTAATACACCCCTAGTTTACTCCTTAAATTTACCTCTTCAATATTTCCGGGCCTGTTTAACTCCGGTCAATGCGTTTCCTAGCTCTATTTACGCATGAGATGTCGATCTACACAATGTGATTCCTCTCTCAGGTCCGGTCCAGATTCGTGCCTTTGGCCAAACGTCGCGGCGATTATTTTATGAGTGAGCCACCAATGAACCATTGAAAGTTTTCAATTAAAAATTGATTTAGTTTTATTAATTGTAAGGTCTCGCATGAAAAGCACGTCCATGACCCCTTTAACATTACCAACTCAAAAAACACGTTCCATGTAAACAAACAATGCCCCTGGTCTCAAATCCACTCATCCACCACCACCACCACCACCAGCTAGGTAGCTACACCATCAACCGCCACTCTCAAACTCTGAACTCATTCCTTCTTCCCCTTCATCCTAGCCGTCCAACTCCTAGCCTTCTTCCCATACACGTACATGGGCACGGTCAGCAGCGTGACGCCCACCGTGATGCCCCCAATGACGAAGAAACAATTCCTGACCCCTTGCACCGCGATCCAGTCGTTGCAGTAAAACGTCAGCCCGAACGCAAACATGTTTTTCACAAAGTTCATGACCGCGAAGGCTTCGGCTGATTCCTCCCTGTGGCAGTCCGTCACGTACGTGACGACGCTTGAGGTCCCAAGCTGGACGCCGAGGTTGATGAGCCCCATGCACACTACGATCGGAACCGCCCACGGGTCCTGGTTGTAAAGCGACTGTCCCCACGCAAAGAACCCGGCGGCGGTTATGAGGTAAGTGACCATGATGGGGAGGCGGAACTCTGCTTCAAAGATGCCGTTGTTGCGTTTGGACATGTATCGCGCTACGCCGTCGATCAAGGGGCCTGCGACGGCGGTGCCGATCAGGGTAGCCACGAAAGAGGAGAGGTTGGATGCCCCCACCGAGGCGACCGAGAAGTTGTAAGGAGGGGCGGAGAAGATTTGTGAGAGGGTAATGGAGATGAGGACCAGCCAGGAGATGCAGGTCGTGAAGAGGAGGGTGGCCCAGGATACCATTGGGGAGCTGAGTAAAGTGAAAGGGAGGATCAAGGTGCGCCAGAAGGAGGTCTTGTCCCAGTATCCGTCGTAGGGCAAGAGTGAGCGGAGGAAGGATGTCGGGACGGTGGTGTCTTGGTGATGGAGGCTGCTGCTCCTTTGGGAGAGCTCGACTTCGTTGTGCTCGACCTGCGTCTTTTCCTCGGCAGCTATGCCCGAGTTGAGGTTTCGGAGGGCATCCTGCCGGTGGAAGGCGGATTCGGGCATGAAGAGGATAGTAAGAAGGAGTTGGACGGCAAAGGCGGCGCCCATGGCGTGGAAGGCGATCTTGAAGGAACCGTACTCGATGATGGCACCTGCGATTGGACTGGCGAGGTTGATTCCGCCCAGGACGCCAAGGTTGAATATTGCGTTGCGGAATCCTCTTTCGTGGAGGAACCAGATGTCGCCGATGCTCGCTGGGACGAGGGCTTCCATCGGTGCCATGCAGAAGCCTTGGACGGCGCGGGCAGCGGCAAGAGAGCCAAAAGACTTGGCCTCGGCGGCCCAGAAGCAGGATACCATCAAACCGATTGAAGTAGCAATGTAGATGGGGCGTTTTCCGATCTTGACTGCCAGAGTGTTGCAGAGGAGTGAACCGACAGCAATGGCGGCGATGCAAGAGCCCTGGCAACCAAGAGTGAATCTTTGGAGAGGAACCCCCCATTGTTCAGCCAGGGGCGCAATGGCTGGCGTGGGAAGGGGGCCGACGGCTGTTACAGTTGAAGTCAGCAAACAGCTTAAGTTAATAGGAGATCACAAGTCTTGTACGTACCTCCCACAGCACCGCAGCCATAGGCAATGGCCACTGTAAACATTTCCTTTTTCCATCTCGGCCAGTTTAAGGGATCATTCGGAGAGTCTGATGGTTGAGGAACGAGAATGATCTGCCCGGTTTTATCCCGTTTCAGGATGTCTAGTGGAACACCAACAACCTCGACATCTTGTCTCCCGAGTTCATTGAGAGGTGAGGTGCCGGGGATATGCTCGAGCTTGGTGTCTTCGATGATACCGAGAGGCATGTTGATCTGTCGATATAGAGACTGAAGGGTCTGGAACCTCTTCTCCTTCAGATCATTTTGATAGGATTCCACCTTATAGATATATCCCCTTGTGCACAGATCTTCACGAACCACACGGTCCCTCAGTTTGGGTAAGGTAACTTGTGGTAACGTTCTTCTCCGCATCTCCGCATTCTCGTTGGAGTAGCTGTCGGCACTTGCTATCCGAGCATGGATGCGGGGGGCACAGCGTGTTTCCAGGTGGTTGGGCCTGTCAAACCTGTCAAACAAGACTTTCAAGGATGTCCATCCTAGCGTAGGATATTAATCTGGATGCCGTAGTGAGGTGTGCATGGTCAGTGGACCACCACACCGACAAACTCCAGCAGCCTGAGACCCAACAACCCGGATAGTCCCACATGTTATTTGCCAAGCAAGAGACGGGCTTGACACTAATTGACGTGCATGACGCCAATCAAGTTGACGATGGCTTGGCTACCCCAGGTTTCGTGGCCTCGGCATGGCTTGTCCGGGTTGTGCGGGGAGAAATATATTGCGGAGAAAGTCAAGCGATGTCGGGGAACCTACCCCTTGTCATGCAAAAGAGTGCATTCTCGCCCATTTCAGGTGAGCTGAACTAAGCAAACAATTCCAACTGAACTCTCCAAGTCAGCAGACCGTCATGTCCGAAATCATCTTTTCCGAGTCACTCGTCAACCAGAACCTGAAAGGGAAGGTTGTTGTCCTCACGGGTATGCCCCTTTACTAGCACATCTTATGCCGAATTTGTGGTTACAGTTGCTAATACAGTTTGTTTCCAGGCGGCGCCCAAGGCATAGGAGCAGCAACCGTAACCCTCCTCCACCAAAAAGGGGCCCACGTCTTCTTGGGCGACTGGGACGCCGAAAAGGGGCAAGCACTCGCCACCTCTCTCACATCCTCCAACTCGTCAACGGGTGGCTCAGTCTCCTTCCGCCAGGTAGACGTCCGCAACCATGACCAACAGCTCGCCCTTTTCGACGACGCTTTATCAGCCCACAAAAACATCGACATGGCAATCCAGTGCGTGGGCGTGGCAGAGCCGGCGGGGTGGTTTGAGCCGGCGAAGCTGAACCTCGAAACCGTTCGGAACGAGCCTGTGCCTCTGAAAACCAATATCGAGATTAATTTGACTTCTGTTGTTTTGTTCTCGAGGATTGCTCTCGGTATGTTCTTTTTTCTCCTTTTGTTTACTAAATTTCCTGTCTGCTTCTCTTCCCTACGCCCCTTTTCGCCTTGTTCGCCTTCTTCTTTTTAGAGCTACTTTCTCGTCATTTTCATTCCCTTTTTTTCTGCTCCTTTCATTTCCCTTTTTATCTTACCCCCTATTCCCCTTATCAACATCTCTCGGATATCAAAGGGCAACAACCCAACTAACAACGTAAATTCAATCCGTCTAGCCTACCTCTCCAGCACCCCCTCCCCATTCCCTAACTTCCAAAAATCAATAACCCTAACCTCCTCAATCGCCGGAATCACACCCGCCCCTTCCCTCTTCGCCTACTCTTCCTCCAAACACGGCGTCGTCGGCCTCACCCGCGCTCTCAGATCGTACGCCCCGCACCACTACTCCGTCCGCGTAAACGCAATCTGTCCCTGGGCGACGGACACGCAATTACTGTCAGGCGTAAAAACCGCCTGGGAGAAAGAAAAAATGCCAATGAATACGCCTGCGGACGTGGCGAAATTTATTCTGCAGTGTGCCGCGGATTCGAATCTGAACGGAAAAGCAGTGTTTGTTGCTGGGGGGAGGGGGTTCGATACCGAGGAAGGAATCGATAGTACGATCGGACAGTGGATGGGTGAGGAGAACGCAGAGGTTTTCTTGAAGGGGCAGGAGGTTTTGGGGTTGGGTGGGGATTGGGGAGGTAAATAATGTATGTATTCTGGTAATTTACCTACGGAAGAATTGAGGGAGGCGTTGATTCTTCATGATGCGGGATGATACGGGTTGACAGTGCAGGATGGCCCAGGAAAGGCAGCAATACTGAAACCCAGCAAAGTAAAATCAGGCAATGAAATTCGTAAAACGCACGCCGGCTATGACTAAAGACCAAACATAACCCAACAACCCAAACACCTGGTATATATCCCAAACACAAATCACCTTCTCCCTCGACTACCAATCTTTACACCTTCATCCACCACAACCCCCACACCCACCACCGCCACCACATCCTCCACCATCACCACCACCTCCTCCTCCGCCACCACATCCACCAACCCCTCCTCCCCCAGATCCAGTCCCGCCACAACCCCCAGCACCACCACAAGCACCACTTGCAACGCCCCCTCCACAAGTCCCCGCAGCACAACTTCCCCAACCCCCACCACAAGCAGTCATAGCCATAGGCGGATACCCGTAATACAACCCCGGCGTCCACCAGACCGCATACATGTATGGATACGCATAAGGAATCCCAAACCCCCAATGATCATAATACATCTCCTTCTCAGGAGGTTTCCTCCCTTTCTTTGCCGCTCTGGCACAAACTTTAGCGTATGCCACGTCCAGCCTCTTGTTCTGCAAGGCAGCCAGCTGCACCCGCACGCGGTAAGCCACATCGGCGGAGTCAGCTGTGAGCGGCGTTACGCCGCTTTTCCTTACGGAATTATGAGCAGAGATGTGCGCCGAGTTTGTGGGTGAGCACGAGGAAGCCCATCCCGAGGTGTGGAAGTCATCCGCTATCTTTTGGTGGGACGAGAGCCCGAGAACTGAGCCTACTGATGAGACGTGGATCGTTCGAATTGCTAGAGAAAACATATTAGCGGACTTGCCATCACAGAGAGAGAGAGGGTTGTTAGGAGATGGAACAGAAAAACTCACATTCACAATACCAACAGGTACACTCGCTGTACACCTCGTTATATCTCTCCTGATACCGCTTGCTGGTCCACTCAAACTGCTGATTAAGAGTCCCCTCGTCAATCTTGTCGTCGTGGTCAACAAACTTCCCGATGTTCTTTAGAGTATACGCGTAATAGTGGGCCGGACTAAGTTGATGTGTATGCCACGCCAGGTCAATATCCAGAGTAGGCACCGCGATCTTGTCCGACCACGAAGCCATGATAGAGACGAACCGCTCATACTTCTTTAGGAGCCGCTTCATGGTCTCTCTTGCCGAAGGGCTGTGAAGCCAGTCAAAATTGTACATCTTTTCGATGAACACTCCCTGTCGCATGACGGCGCCTGCGAGGTCAAGAGCAAAAGGACTAAAATTATCCCAGTATCGAGACATCATCTTTCGAATGGAAATCCTGGCGATGGTGTCCAGGGTGTACTTTTTGCCAGTGATCTCTTTGATATTGGGGCCACTCTTGATGACTTTCTCAATCTTTTCTTTGACATCCTTCATGGTGGGATCAGAGTTGGCAGCCCTGGTATTTGTAATTAGTCCCGTCATGTGGCTTCTGATGTTGTCGCATCCGCTCCTGAGAAGTTGATTGGGGAATGTATGAGGCAAAAGAACATCGCCAACGGGTCTGCTTTGAGGCTTTCCAGTTACAGGATCCAATATGGTACCTGGCATGGGACGGTTTTTCGGGCCGATAAGACTTCTGACGTCTTCGGCAAACTTGGCGACCGAAAGAAGTTCCCTACGGATAATGATCCCACACTCGGAGCAAGAGTGAAAAAGTTTGCCATCTCCATAGCCGTAACCAATGAGCTCCTTCACCAGATCCTCGTCTTTCAAGGGTATATAGTCCTCGGGCATGCCGCATGTCGTCCATGCAACCGTGTTGATCTTGAAGCAACGGGGACACTTGATGGTTTTGACGGGAGGGTCATCCGCATTGTTCCACTGTAGCCCAAATGCTTTGGTCCATTCTGCTTTGGCGTGGTCCGAGACGTTGTGAACAAAGTTTGTGTCGATCACCTGGTTCACAACGCTCCATGGCATACCCGTCTTCCAGATCGCTCTGTGTCCAGCGAGGATGGAATCCTCAAGATAAGCGCGGGGATTGAGCATGTGCGTGTGCCAGACCATGAGAATATCCAAAGGTGGCAAGCTCTCCTCACTCCAGCCAACAGCTGGTGTCTCCCCGGTGGGGAATCCAGCATACGCCTCCGAATGGGGAGTCTCCATATCCCTCTCGGTCAGTGGCTCCCCGGGAAGATTCTTCCACCATGTTTCATATCGATCAACCGCTCTGGCCACAAACAAAGCCCATCTCTTCTCTCTGATGAGACTCAAGTTGGCAAAGATCTTGTCTCGTTCCTGCTTTCGCGCATCGTCCTCGACCATCGACCCCTTCTTGTCTTTTTTTCCGGGACTTCCAGGCGGGGCGAGGTTATCGAGAGGCCCCGCGCGGGAATCCCAAATGCCAAAGAGACCGTCGGTGTATCCGACGTCTTCTTTCATTGATTGAATGGCGAACAAGAGTTTAAGATGCGCGAGACATCTGTCGGGGTTGGGGTGATGCGAGCCATTGCTCAGCTTGAGGTTCTCGAATGCAGCGACCAAGTTGATGTTGTTGTCGGTGGCGGCGGCGGTGGCAGCATTGGGCTCCTCAACGGTGTAGGTTGGTGGGGGTGCTTCACTGGGTTCTGGTTGCTCTGTGCTGCTGCTTTGTCGAGAAGAGATCCGTCCAAAGATCGACGCCCGTTTGGACGGCTTCGACATGGTAGCGAAGGGCGCCACTCAATGAGCGGGACGAAGCTTGCGTAAGAAATTGGGGAAAGCTTGTCTGAAGAAAAGTGCGGGGAAGCAACTAGGAAAGCTGCAGTCTGGATTTCCTGGAATGCTTGGGTGAGGGGTCCAGGCATCTCAGATGACGGGACCGTTCTTGCCTCGATTTTATATCCGAGCTCTCAACAAACAACCCCCACCTGCCGAATTAGAGCTCCTCCACCGAGGCACTGCAGTGCAGGCCATTTTCAGACTGAGTGCCACGGGCACAGCTGCAAATCTCGCAAGCACTGCGATCCGCTACTGTTTCTGATCGCTAGCGCCATCAGCTCTTGCTGCAACAAGGTTGACCCCGCCTCACTTCGGTTTCCTATTTCGTCGACCGGGGATGGGGCGCTCGCTAGTGTTGCTTTGAGCATTCTCACGATTGCGTATGGATCAGATATCAACCTTGGAAGCTGCGGTTCTCTATCCCCACGCTCGGTCTGGGAGATCTGCATACCAAGCATGGTCGTTGGAGAGCAAGCATTTCAGGTGCTGCACAACTTCATATAGCCAAGGCATATTCCATTATCACGTTCCATGCTCGATTCAGCAAGGCATTTCCCAGATGCAGATAATGCAAAAACCAAGGCATTTTCTATAATGATGACATTCCTAGAGTTCCATCCAATCTCACCGAGAGCCAATCTAGAAACCTGTTATGCAGTTCTACCTTCTAGTATAGATCCAGTCGGAGCGTCGATAACCATCGCTGACCATCCCAAGTGATTCCCAATGATTCCAAGTCCCTACCAATTCGAACCCCGCCTATGCATACTTCCACCCACAACCTTCCAAACATCCTGCCCCGCAGCGCCTGCTTGAGCAACCGGAACCCGCCCCCCAGACTGCACAGCCACCGTCACATTTTCCGAGAACTCCAACCCCCCTCTGACCACCACAACCCTCGATCCATTGCCAAACACAACAGCAGTATATTTTCCCGAGCCTCCGGCCACCCGACCAGTCGCCGCAGAAGCAAGCGCGAGTCTCATCTCCCCTCCCGCCGTCCGCCATTCGCTGAGAGAAAAGAAGTGTCTTCTTGCCTGAGCCACTTGCACCGTGTCCGGCGTCATCGGAGTGAGGGGAGAGGTCAAAGACCGGGCACTGGACCGCCGTAAGTTTGTTACCACCGGAGACTGAGGCCTGTCCAGTCTGCTTCCTCCAAGTCCTGGACGCATGGGAAGAGCAGACAACCTTGCCGGCACGACAGACGTTACTGACTGAAGCTCCACGCTGCATACCCAAAAGTTGACATCAAGAAAGACGACAGTCGATGTGCCAATAATGCCAATGATCGAGAGTACGTTGGGACTAATGGCCTCCAGGCTCGCTTCTCTTACCAGTTGGGTCGTGGCTGTTGCTTCGGAAGAGGAAGGATTTAGCGAGCTGGCAGCCCACACAGAGATGCGTGGAGAAGAAAAAGGAGAGAGAAACAAAACTTCAATGACATATCCTGGTCTGAAATAGTAGGTTGCAGAGGCGGTAGATGGAATCGGCTCGATGGAATTTGATCTTTCCAACTGTATCCCCTCTTCACCAGTAACCTCTGAGAAGTCTAACCAGGAGTAGACCCGTGCCGTATCACCCATGATGATAACGAACCATTCGGAATTCCCTGGATATTGAAAGCTAGACCGCAATGTAGCCACACCAAGTTGATGCGACGAAAGCTTTGGGTCTGGTGAGACGACATGGGGTGGAAGATACGGGACATTGGCTGTAAGCTCCAAGATGATAGGAACGAAGAAGCCATCTCTATCTGGGAGTGATCCATCTTTGACACTCCAGAGCTGGTCGGAATGGCGTCCACTGACAAGAACTTTATCCCCGGTGTCGTTGATCAAGACTCGAACAACAGCGCCTCGCTCAAAGCGCCGATCCAGCATGATGTGCGGCGGTGAAGCATGAGTCGAAGCAGCTTTAACAGCATCCTCAGACTTGAAGACCAGAACTCGAGCGGAGTCATCTGCTGACACAACAAAGGTCCCAGACTCATTAGTTGAAAGGGCGATTACGGAAGAACCACGTGCATGCCTGTACAGAGGGCCAATCTCTGCAGCATCTGTCGCAGAGAATAGCATTACCGCACCGTGACTGTTTCCTGCAAGGATTGCCTTGCCCCCAGGAAGTGTAACCAACGGACTCGTGATATCAGCTTCATCGAGGCCGCTGAAAATGCCCGAAACACTCGCCGATATGAGCGGGACTGTCTCTGCTTCGGAATTCCCAATCGTGCTTTCGAGCTCATTCACGTTTTTCCTCACAAGTGCATCCGGCTCCCACACTCGTCCTTGTTGACCACGGATATCGACAAAGCGCAGCCCGTCAGTCCGGAACGCGACACCGCGGACTGTTTCATCTGGTGGGTGGTTGGTCCGATATATCAGGGCGAGAGTGGTGGTGCCATAGTGATCTTGTTCAAACGCAAACACCTCAACTGCCCCCCGATTCGTACCAGCAACCAGACTTCTGCCATCTGGTGAGCAGGCAATGCTCTGAGCGAACACCTGAGGCCGACGGAAGTGAAGTTGCGTGGTGGTGTAGTCAAAGATACATAGACTACCGTCTTGATATGAGACCACTAGCACTGGAATTTCTGAGTTAGGGTTGAAGGCCATGTCATTGACGCCGTTGTTGTCGAATTCAGGCTCGCAAAGCCCAAGGAGCTCGAGGTCGAGGGCGTTCCAGATGAAAACTGGGTGGGAACGATAGGCAACGGCGAGCAAGACGTCGTTTCCAGTGGCCAGGAAGGTGCCCCGGTTTGGTGCTTGTTTAGGAATAATTGCAGAAATATCTCCTTGGTCGCCGTCCAAGTCGATCTCCTTCCAAGATATCGACTCTTCTTCACCTGTCTCCAATTGCCTATGGCCCAGAAGCAGTTAAGTTAGTTCGGCAGCTGTTTAGGAACCAGAGGACCACGTACCACTTTGTTAAGATGCCCGATTGAAACGCACAAAGTATTTTATCGGCACTCAAATGAGTGATGGCTAGCGGTGTTGAGCGAAGAGGGAACGATTGCAGCATAACGCCGGTCTTGGGATCCCATATGGTAAGATTCTTAGAGCCACATGATGCCAGAGACGTGTCGTCAAAGCCAAATTCCAGGAGCTTGACACGCTCTGGGTGTGTGACATGACGGAGGAACTGTACTGACCCAGGATCGTAGATCGAGATCTGACCCGTGGAAAGTCCAACGGCAAAGTAACGTACACCGTGTCCAACTGCAGTCGTCTGTCCCTTCTTAAAGTCAAGGCGAACAAGACATTCGTCCCAAGAACCATTAAAAAGACCGTGAAGAGTAATGTCGGTCGCTGCACTGCATGAAGGGGCATCCTTGTAGAATGCCCGTGACATAACCGAGTCCCTGGGGCATAGAGGCGGGATGAGGTGATGGATTGAGGAAGGGCAAGCCAGTAACTGAGGCCGGAACTTAGCACCAACACGGATTAGGTCTGTCACCCAGCGATCAACGAGTTGGACAGATCGGTCAGTCGAGGGCACGTATTTAATTCTCAGGCCGAGATATTCACGAAGGTTCATTGCTGTCTTGACGATCACGGTAAGGTCACCAGTGGTGGCGGCATGCTCAATCCAGTCGAGGATGGTGTTTCCTTTCAACAGATCACAGAGGCTGTCCATTAAACAGTCATCAGCAGAGGTTGCTCGAAACAGGTGTTCGGAGAAAAAAGCGAATGCATAATTGAGGAGGGAGGTGTCTGGAGTTGTGGCTGCTTGAGGGGTCTTTGCGAAACCTCGAGAGCGGATCCCCAGTCGTTGTCCCATGGCATGGGCGGACTTGAGTACCCCAGTACATAGATACTTGAGTAAGATGGACGCGATCAAGGTGTGCCCATCCTTCTTCTTGATCGCAAGATCGGACTCGGAATCTTCCGTAACGAGGAATTCGCGGACAGTTTCGTGTATCATTTGTACTTTGTTTTGTTGGTCAATGTAGACAAGCTGTGCACACACATCTGGGATCGCCTTGGCTGGGTTCTGGAGTGTCTGCCCAACATCCAGCTTGATGGCGCCGCGCAGTTCATCTACCGTTAGTGGACGGGAGGAGAGGGCAATCCAGGTGAGAACACATTTTGCGAGTGCCATCTTCCGCTGGTCGGAAACGATGGATTGTGCCATTCGAGAATACATGTCAAACAGATCAGATGGGACGCTGTCCAAGATGGAACTCATGGCCTCTTCAGTCCAAGCGTCCTCGAATTCCTGAAGGACCAGTCGCACCCACAGAAAAGAGCCCTTTGACTTGGCGAGAATCCGTTCGCACATGCTGTCGCGATCCACTTCATTCTCCGGCCGGCCGAGCTTAGTAAGGCGCACGTTCAAAAAGAGACGCATATCGTGCAGAGTATCCGTCTCCGAAAGGTGCTCAATTGTTGCCCTCGATGGTCCGAGCGTAGTTAGGCCTCGCTCAATCTGCTCGAGCGGACGGCTGGTAGCAAAGACGCGAAGTTCTTGAGGAAGGGCGGCAAGGAAACGTTGCGTGAACAGAGAGTTGAAGTTGACGCAATCGTCAACACCATCCATAACCCAAAAATGACATGCGATCGATGGGAGCTTGAATATGCAACCAACGAAAACTCGGCGCCAGATATTGAACTCATCCGTTTTGTCCCAGGCTATGGCATCTTGTGCAAGCCGCAAAATGGCGTCTCGTACTAGGCCATCATGGGTAGCCATTTGGTATGCCAGTGAACGAAAGCAGTCGCTGAGAGTAGAGTTCCCAGATTTGGAGTGTTTACAAATGAAGTAGCTGCAATAGACCAGGGGGGGCTTCAACTGCTCAATGACGTGACATGCGAGGACTGACTTACCAGTTGCTGGTCTTCCCATCAGCCATAATATCCCTGGGGACTTGTTTGCTTTCCAGGACGTGAAGATGGGCCTTTCGGTAAACCAACGACAGGATCCGGGTTGCTTGAGCATCTGGAGACTTGCAAAGTCGCCCTCAGTCGAGTCTTGTATCCCCAAGAAGGTCCGGAGAATATTGGTGATCTCGGTTGGTGACAAGACAGGGTCGGATGGTGAACTCGCAGGATGCATATCCTCAGTGGCGCCCTTGGGAGGCTTCTGCTGGGTTGTTACTGCTTCTCGGATGGCGTCAATGGCGGTGACAAGGGCGTTTCGGAGCATCTTGTAATTCGGATCTGAAGGCGTCTCAAACATACAAACATGCGTGTGGTCAGCGTCCATGGCGGCAATCTCCTCGTTGTGATAACCCAAGGTAGCCGAATGCCGCTCAACCACAATCCTGTTCATGGCGCCCTTGACAGGAAGAGTCTCGTAAAATGACCATAACCGGAGATCGGGTGCGATGTGACGGAAAGCATCGTTGATGGCACACAAGGCAGAAGAGTTTCGTGTCAGATCAGTAACAACCCGTTTCTTTCCCCAGGCGACAGCCAACATGTTCTTCAACATTGAAGCCATATCAGAGCCACGATGCGGGGTGCCAAGAAAGAAGATTGAATGTATACGATCGGCCAGATCCGCTGCTGTTGGATCCTGGCGCGCTATGATGTACGCTTGTTTTGCGACGTAGCCTCCCATGCCGTGGCCGACCAGAATGATGCCGCCATCCGTCCGTCGGATACCTGGGTGGTTGCGCAAGGCGCCCAGAAGGGTTTGTCCAAAGTCATGAATATCCAGCACGCTTTGCTTGCGCTCGCCCCAATCCGCCTTGTAACCAAATGTGTGAATCCGCACATCTGCAAAGTCGCGGTCCACTGGCAACCAAGCTAGAGGCCAATAGTGGCTGGGATCCGGCGAGAACGACCATGTTTTTCGACTACCGCCTCCGAGACCGTGGATGAAGACAATGTCGGCAACCGGGGCGGTCGAAGCTTCTGGCTCGTGGAGCGTCGTCAGGCCTAACGCGCCCTTCGCGTCATCGGGCAATTCGGAAGAGGCTCTCCATGGCGACAGCGACGAGGTCCAATTGGTGCGGGAGAAGCCTCGTTGGCGAGTTTTATCGGTTCCAGGTTGCGAGAGTCGGAAACCGGCAAAAGAGGATGTCTTGCGCTGCTGTTTGAATGGGTATCGCAGTCAGTGAAGCCCAGTGCTGTAGGTGGGGTTTAGTTTGTGACTTTGGCTTCCAGGTTGACTTGCGGCGGGCAAAGTGGAGACCCTGGGGTGAGGGGTCAAGTGGGGATTGGAGACGGTGAACTTACCTGCTCCATATTTTAGAATTATCATTCAATCAACCCATGGAAAAGTTCGATGTCTGTCTCTCTGCTCTTGTGAGTTTGCAAAGTTCCGATATCCGGCAGAGATGATAGTGTTTCATGATTCTTCATTGGAGCTGTTGCTGGCAATCCCTCCAACCGCAGGTAAGGCCTTTTTTGGTCCATCCCCGCCAGTGGTTCGTGGCTGGCAACAAGTCTCTGGATGTACAACGGCGCCAATTTTCGCAAATCTTGATCAAATTGGTGATCTGAGTGGCCACAGACCCTTGTAGCCAAGAAAAAGGTCTTACCTGCGGTTACATAGTAAAGGGATGGCGGCCATTTCCACGGCGCTCTCTGGGGCGGACCGCTAACAGCAACCCGCCATCCCCACCATGTTCCAGACCATCGGCCCCCACAGGGAGGGGCACACCGGCAGCAGAAGGTCTGAAGTAGGTAGCATCATCATCGGTCACAGAAGCGCTCGAAAACGAAACCAGATGGCGGAGTCCATCAATGACATTGGTTGGTCTAAAGTTATACACTACATAATCTTATTCGAACAACCGGTGCCATCTATCAACAAAAAGAAAGTTTTAGTCTCCCATCGACTGCCCTTCCTGCATTAGGCTCACTCTTCTCCTGTGTATCCATCGGGAAACTTGTCGGTGAGGCGCCTGATCTCCTCAATTGACCTGCGAGGGGTCAGTCACATGCAGCCAGGTTGCTTCAGATTGCTAAATTCAACTAACATTTGAACATAATCTTTCTGGTTGGGAAACAATGCAGCTGCATGCAGGTTAAACCTCCTAACGAGAGACAGATGATCAGCTCCCATCATTGACAAGACCTCCGGATGGATGAACTCACAGGGCATAAAGGGCATTGCGATCATCGTAATCCTCCGGTGGCTCCGCCTTGGGGATGTGACTGTGATACTCTTTGAAGTACCGAGCGGTGAACTGATTTCTCTCAGGCCGCCAGTTTCCAAGCTCATACTCATTGTGCGCATAAAACGAGGCGGGATCATACACGATGCCCTCCTCGGTTTCCTCGTCGACGATGCTGGCATTCCCGCACCACAAATCACCATGCACCAGCGTTGGTGTCACTTTGCGGCCCTTCGTCTCAAGCGGACGAAGAAGCCTCGGAATGACCTTGTCAAAAAGGTCTGGCAATGCAGCATCCAGTTCCTCGTGTGGGCCAGCTCTCTCTTCACGCACATTTAGCACATGACGGAGACCATTCGCAAAGAATTCCTCCCAGCTGTCATGCCAAGTGTTGTCCTGAGGCAAGTCACCGTTGTAAGTCGTGCAGTGAAAACCAAACTTACCCTCGGGAGAGTTCGCCGTCAAGTGAAGGCGGGCCAGCTTTGCACAGAAGGAGGCGGGCTCAGGCACCCCTTCAGTAAGCTCATAGAATTTGCACAGGTAAAAATGTGCATCATCTTGAGTCTCCAAGCTCCCCCATGCAATTGGCTTCGGGCAAAAGTCTGGGGTGGCAGCATAGATGGTGGATGTGCCCTCAAATTCGCCGCGGAGTGCTTCCCGTCCATGGTCGCCGATGGATATCTGTGTGCAAAAATCGTGAGCAACTCACACTTGGATGAATGGACAGCTGGTTTACCTTCATGAAGTAGCTTTCCGTTTCTCCGTCGGTATGGAGAACATCGATTCTGAACCCCGTTGCCCAAGCAGAGTGGCCATGTAGCAAAACTTTGAGGACCTCCTTCACATCAGGCAGAACTTGACAGTGTGAAAGTCTAATCGTGAACATTTAGGGAAGGGACATACGCACCTTTGAGCACGCTCGGGTCCAGGCGGTACTGACCGTCCTCGCTGGGAAGCTCGAATGATCCGAGATTGCGCATTCAGCCGAGTCTAAGCTTTGCAAAGTTTCCTGATTATTTATGAGTGATCGAGCAGATTCACCAACGTTCTTTCAAAGACCCATCACCAAGGGGAAGCCTGCATGATATGATGATTCTCGCGCCTCCTGCGCCATGATGCTGCAGATCTGCGGCCAATCTCTCCATTCCCTCGCAATTCCCTGACAGCGCTTGCGTGCCAAGGAACCCCAGCGTGCCCAGCTGGCGCTTAAAACTCTCATTGCTATGTACTGTACATTACCGCCTGTGCCTCTCATTGGGCGACTTCATATTCAACCCCTCACCATCCGACCTTAATCTGTACATCAGCTCGACTTCTTTTCGTAGACGAGGGTTAACGGTAGCCCGCGCCATATCCAGCCTACCCGGTTGATTTAATGGCACTGCCTACAGAATTCACTCTCAACACCGGCGTCAAAGTTCCTGCGGTTGGCCTCGGGACTTTCCAGAGCACCGATGGCAGCTCAAAGGTCAAGGAAGCCGTCAAACTGGCACTGAAGCTAGGCTACAGACATATTGACGGCGCGAATGCATACGGAAACGAGAAAGAGATTGGTGAGGCTATCAAAGAGAGCGGCATCCCTCGTGAAAAAATATTCGTCACCTCGAAGCTGTAAGATGACGACAACCTGATCACTGGTCATTTTGGCTGCTCACACCACTGCTTCAGGGCCCAAACCTGGCATGAACCGGCCGATGTTGAGAAAGCCATTGATGTTTCCCTCAAAGACTTGCAGTTGGGTTATGGTACACACTGTGTTTTCGAAACGTTAGCATGATGATGAGCTGACCTACGCACAGTTGACTTGTATCTCATGCATTGTATGCTAACTATTGACTGGTTGGTTTACGTTCCATGTTCAACGCTGACCATGACTAGTCCCCCATGCATACAAAGCTGGCCCAAACAATTCCACAATTCGCCACCCCAGTGGAAATGGAAAGGTAGTGAGAGCCCGCCCTGGTCCATTAGCGGGCATTACGCTGACTATTTGTGTTAGCCCGTTATTGACTATGACCTTTCACGACGTTACCCAGAGACATGGCAAGCGATGGAGAGGTTGGTGACCATTGGGAAAGCTCGAGCAATTGGTGCGTGATCACCACACTGTCATTCACACCGGGACTGAAACCCTGACTTTGACAAGGTCTTTCCAACTTCAACATTCTAAAGACTAAGCGGATCCTGGAGGTGGCAAAGGTCATCCCAGCTGTCAATCAGGTCGAGCTCCATCCCTATCTTCCGCAGCATGATCTAGTCGAGTTCTCGGCCAAGCACGGGATTCTGATCATGGCCCACCAACCGCTGGGGGGACGACCTGTACCTGTGGTGAGGGCACATCCGGATGAACCATTTCCAACTGAGAATCCAACAGTATGTAATGCATTCTGATCAAGTGATGATCGGTTGCTGATGCTCTTTGGCAGGTCGTTGAGGCGGCAAAGGCTTGTGACATTAGCCCTGCTCGGGTATGCCTCTCCTGGGCGGTACAACGAGGAATCCCCGTCGTACCAAAGTCTGTTCAGCCACACCACATGCAACAGAACTTACAGTTGAAGAGAATGTCCGACGAACTCTTCCAGAGAGTGGACGCCCTGACATCGGAGCGCGGTCCCATTCGGTTTCTGGACCCCAGCCGTCACATTTGCTTCGATATTTTCGACGAGCAAAATGATCAGCCGATCGACAACAAGGCCCCTTGGGATGAGGAATGACTTGGCAAGACGGTAGCAACAGGGCTCTACGGTATCCATTTGTGAATGCAGGTGTCCTGCACCTCAGCTGAAAGCCTGAAACTGCCCTCTTCAAATTGGATGGGTCGGACAAGAGATGAAACTACTGTGTTGGTCCCAATTAGAATAAAAGATGAATCATCACCTTCAAAGGGTTGTTGCTTTCAAATGACAGGCTCTGATTATTGCACGTGTGACGATACCGGGAGTCTGGTTACGCATTTTCTGGTTTGCATGCCAGGAGAGCCGGACTAACGGGAGCTTGCATCATTGCAGAAGCCACCCCTGATCTGGCACATTCTTATTCGACGGGCAGTCTCTGCGTGCGATCTAGATCATCCAACTCATCTTGTATTTCGAAAAGCACTTTATGCGTGATGGCCGAACAGCAACACAGCATCCGGACAATTTCACCCTTTTGAGATACCACTCTCCTGCTAACAATAGAGGCAACAGCTCAGACGTTGTATTTCCAACACCGCCACTGTGTTCTTGAACCTTGCGTCTATCTTCCAGACCGACGACCGGGATTTATAACTAACCCGTTCAATAGACGCAGATCCAGACCCGCTCGCACATTAATGCCCGCTGTCCACACTTGATCGCCTCTTGCAGCGACCTGCAGACATTGTTTTCCTTTGATATGTTTCACAGTCACGTCTTACTCTTCCAATGGGCCGTTCTGGAAACAATGCATTGACAGCCCCACGTTTCAGCGCATCTGGCTGACGAATGTGCAGAATTGACGACCAAACGGATGTGCTCGAAAGTGCATTTTCCAAGAAACATTGACGAACTGGACACCCGTGTATGCAAACACACTGCAACATTTTGTACACGATCCGATCTTCTTTCGAACCGATTTTAGTGGCATGATCGCACATGATCGGAAGCTTGTTTCCGGGAGCGGTGCCCCGTTCTGGCCGTTCTGTTCATGCGGTGATCTGTACCCGAGAAGCAAGACAAGTGCAATATTTTCACCGCCTGCTTGGCGGGTTTGGTCGGATGCGGAAATGTGTGGGTTTTCTTTGCTGCATGTGAATGCATTTGGATTTTGGCCCGGGGCGATTGAACGAATAAGGACGAGTTTACTGCACGATTTGGTGGTGTGTCGAAATGGCGGTATATCAATGGGGTAAAGTTAACCAACGTTCAAAGTGTGGAGTCTGGAATGTCTCTTTCCCCTCCCTCCCCCTGAAGGGGGTTCAAAACAAACAACATAAAGACTTGGGACGCAAGACCGTTGAAAAAGATCACTTGAGTGTCTTCAGTACAACATAATCCTTAATTTCAGCAAAATACATTCGCTCAATTTACCCAGTCACTCCGAAAAAAATACCTAGATATCTCCAAGTAGCCAATCACTTTCTCACACATAGTCGAGCCAACGAGCCAACGAACCAACGAAACACCAAGATGTATTTACCGCCAACATTCCCACAACTCCAACGACGAGACAATGTCACACAGGCACTGCCAATCCAACCACGAGATGAAAACGACAACGGCCTCTCATCAGCACAAACAGCGACAATCATTGTCTTTTCAGTACTCATTGGCCTCGGCGCAATAATCACAACCTGCTGGTGCTGCTGCTGTCGAGGATCGCCAAAACCCGTCAAGGAGAAACCACGAAAAGTGAAGCTCATCAGGCGGGTCAACCGCGGGGGTCCATCCACCGCTCCCACCTCTACTTCTGCTTCGAGAACAGCGTCGCCGTCGCCGGGAACATCACCTGGATTCCCACCCCCGGGGTTCATGTCTCACTTGCCACCCATGTCGAGACCAGCAATGCTGCATTATCCTCCTCATCCTCCTCATCCTCATCCCGGGGTTCCCGTTCCTTTGCCTGTTCCTGTGATGAGAATGGCACCAGCGGCGCCTGTGCCGGTGCGGTATGGAGATTTGCCCGAGTATCATGGGATGGTGAACAACAACAACTACAACAACTACAACAATAACAACAACAACGGGATCGTGCCGCCTCCTGTGCCGCCTGCACCTGAGCCGCCGATGTGGAACCCGGGGAACTGGAATCCCGCGGCGGGCAATGAGGGTATTGACCCCAGATCGTCGAGGTACAGTGTGCCTGTTGTTGTGCCGGGGAGGGAAGGGATACATACGCAGTACGGGCCGGGAATGACGGGGTATGAGGGCAGGGGATCCTACGAGAGAAGGCAGAGCAGGAGCAGGGGGAGCAGTACCACTAGAAGTTTACCGCCTACGAGAGGCGGGGATGGCGGTGACATAATGGGAAACGGGGCACTAAGAAGACCGCCGCCGGTGGTTTACTATGCTGATCACCGGTTCCCGCCTGCGCAGGCTGGGCTTTATGAGGACCCAACACCTTCACCGAGGAGTGGGATACTGGATTTGGGGCTACAACCTCACTACCAAGAGACGAGCAGCGAGGGGGATCAGAGCTCGGACGGAGGCTCCTCCAGGCCGGAGCTGGTGGTCGAGGTGGGCGTGAGGATAAATGGTCTCAAACAGATACAGCAGTAATTCATCAGAAAGACATATATATTTTAAAAATAATAGCTAGTAAATAATACAACATAAACATTTTATTCAGAGTACAATTTATGGATAAATATCCCCGTACGGATTAGCATTGACGAACCTCCTCACGGCGCTCTCGACCGCCAGAGCCGAAAACGGACCCGTTCCTTCCCGAAAGTCATCCGCCGCAAATCCCTTTGCCCTCCACTGCGCGGCCATCGGATCGTCAAACTGAAATTTTTTGTTGTTCTCGTACCCATTCTCCGCTAGAGTCCTTGTGACATTAAACGCAGCCATCATATCGCTGTCCTCGTGAATCAAATTGTGGCAGTGAAACATGTAGACCCCGTCCCAGGGGGCAAAGTGAGCCTCGACAAGAACTTTTTCGTACTTGCCCAGCCAGACCACGTCTTTGAGGCCCTCCTTCTCGTAGGCCGTCACACCTCGAGGCCCCTTTCGCCGCGACAAGACGCGAAAGTCGACCAGGTGGACGTGGATGGGGTGGGACCACGAGTCGGACATGTTTTCCAGCTCCCATATCTGGACGGTATTCCGGGGCACGTTGGCCAGGACGCGGTTCTGGGCGTCGGAGAACCCGACGCCGTTTATGAGCCACTTACCCTTTGTGAGTCTGAATTTGAACCTCTGAGCGATTGTATGGTTGCTCGAGACGGGGAACGGGACCGTTCTTAGTGACGGCGGAATCACCGAAGTGTCAATCGAGGAGAAGTGTCCGACGCGGAACTGCATTACTTGGTGAGTGGACATGTAGTCGTCTTCCACGCCGCCGCCGCCTGCCTTGTAAAAGTTTCGGAGCTCGATCGTCTGTCCAGCCATGTGCGAAAAGTCAAAGACGATCTCGTAGCGCTCCGCCATTGCGAGGTAGATGTTTGAGGTTTGGACCGGGCGGCTCAAGAGACCAGAGTCGGAGGCGATCACGCTGAAGGGGAGCTTGGAGTTGATGGACGTGGACTTGACAAAGTAGAGGGCGAAAGTGCGAGAAACGGCCGCGTTCAAAAAGCGGAACCGGTACTTGCGCGGTTGAACAGAGAAAAAGGGCCAGGGCTGGCCGTTTACGTGGATCACGTCGCCCCAGAGGGATTGCTTCTCGTTGTGGGTCGAGTAGAGGGTTCCGTTTGCGTTGTATTGTTTTGAGGTGAGGACTAGGGGGATGTCGTAGGTTCCGTACCCGGAGGGCAGGTTCAACGAGGCTTCGGCTGGGTCGGTCACCAGATAAACGCCTGCTTGGCCCATGTAGGCGTTTTCGGCGGTTATGTGCATTGCATGGTCGTGGTACCACATCATTCGGGCTGATTGGCGGTTGGGGAAGTAGTAGTCCTTGTACTGGCCTGGGGAGGTGACATCCTCTGCCCAGCCGTCCCAGGGGGCTCGGGAGTAGGACCCGTGGAGGTGGATTGACGAGTTTGACTGGGCGTTGTTGACGAATTTGACGACGGATTCGGTTCCCTTTTGGATCATGATTGTTGGTCCCGGGGATATGCCATCGTAGCCCACCATGGGTGTTGGAGGGAGGTTGGGGTAGACGGAGTGGTTGAATGGTTTGATCTCAATTTCGTAGTAATTGATTGGCCCGCCGGTGCGGGTGTTGTTGAAGACGGCCTTTGGTTGTTTTAGTGGCGGTATGGGGAGAGGAACCTGGAACTTCAAGGTGTATTCTGGGCTCAGGTTTGGTTTTCTCCTGGCTTGGAGGACCTTGGTCTGTTCATGGGTGCTTCTCGCCACTGAGATCTGGAAAATAGAAAACAGTAAGAAGAGAAGAGAAAATGAATGTTGAGCCATTCTGACGGCTTGGGTCTGTAAAGCTGAGAGAGTGACAAGAGGGACTTGGAGTTTGAAGGTGTTGCCAATGTTGGCAATATGTCTTATAGAACACAACTCGTGACCATATAGACCAGGTCTCCACAACTAAAGTTAGACCTCGTCTAAACTTTCTTCATTTTCACCTGTGCGACATGTCGCCCAGGCATTTCGTGACAAAGACAACATCTCGGAAGATGTTATTTCCTCAATTTCGTCCTTGCCGCGGACATACACGGCTCGTGGCAATACCATGAGCATGTTTTGGATGTTTTAATTAGATACGAAGCCCCTCTTGGTCTTGTCAATAGTCTCTCTTGGATTTGTGATACGGAATCCATTCAGGCAGGATTTCTGGGTTACATTGTAGACTCACATGATATTGCACTAACTTCACCAAGGTGTAAGTGCCTGTGGAGAGGATGTTAAGAGATTTGTGAAGTGCTGCTGACGAAGGAATTGCCCCTGAATCCTGCCAAGCCGACAAGACAATATTTGCCTCCTCCTGGTCGTCAGGATCCAAGCGCTTGTGGATAGAAATTACGGCCAATGTGAAGAAAAGGAGAAAGACTATCCATGTTCCTCACGGGTGCTCTTTAGCAGTCAATATTGTATTGGAGGGTGACACTCGCTTACGCTCGCTAAAAACTGCCGATGTCGATCATGGATGGGTATGTATGATGATGAGGCGGCCCGCCCCCTGTATCCCGTCTCGCCTCCTGATTTGATGTTGGCCTTGGGTTAGTAAACATCTGTGCTTTTGTTTCCAAAGATTTTCAGCTGAAGTCCAAGAATTGATTGTGATGTTATTTCCATCCGGGCGGTACATGGGGAAGTTGCCATCAGTGCTAATTATTTCACAAATGCCAGGTGTCATTGCGGCTCGTATCAACATTAGAGTCACCGGTTAGACTTGCCATTTTTCCGTCCGAACATGACTCAGGGAATCTCCTTTAGTCTTTCCACCATGACAAAAGTGCCACAGTAAAGCTGCATAACATACCTGTCGTGGTATATATCATGAAGGCAGCCCCGCTGGACTGAGAAAAGTTCTGTTACTTTCAATACCCAGGATACATGCTGACAAAATGCATCTTATATCCGTTCTCTCGCTATTTCTCTCTCTCGTTACCCTCAGCGTCGCAGTGGATTCGCCTCTATGGGTCCAAGGATCGTTCGAGGATGCCACTATAACGGGCACCACTTACAACACCGGCGGCACCGTTAAAGTCAACGGCTTTACCATGAACGTGCCCAAAAATCTCATGGTGCAGTTTCCAGCGGCATGGGTTCCCTTCAAAGAATTTGTCGAGAGCAAAGACGACTTCCTCGGCTTTGAGACGCAAGTCATCGGCAACCGCCTCGACGGAGTCCCCCATGTCGCACAAATCCTCATCTACGAATTCTTTGAAGGGGAGAGCATGGGCTGGATCCAATCTATCAACTATACAGACGGGAGTATGAAGATACAAGATGGCCCCACCATTCGCATCAACGACCCCAACGGTGTCTATTCAGTCGGTTACACCGGAGCACCCTTTCTCACGGCAGATGACGTGAGTCCCAGCATCACCTCCTTCTCCGGATTCCCAATGTGCATCCCACGCAACACCACAGATCCCCTGTGCCCCCTGAGCAACCGTCCTACTTCCGGACCAGGCATCTTCGTTGCCCCAGATCAGCTGGTCATGGCACCATTCCAACCAGGAGACTTCATCACCTTCAGCGGCTTCCGCAGAGGAAACGAGGTCATAGCCTTCACCATCGTAGCCGACAACGTACAAATCAGAACAACAGGCGACCTCACCTACGTCCGCATGGTCCTCGGTCTGCTAGGCGTCTACAACAACAATCCCATCACGGAACTCACCCCATCCCGTTTCATCGGCTTCGTCTCCAACCCCCTCGCAACAATCACGCTCTACTCCCTGGACATCGACCCTTGTACCGGCCAAACCAACAAGCGTCTCATCGCCGGCTTCGGCCTCAAAGGCGGCGCCAACGCCCAAAACAAATGGGAGTACCGCGCCGACATCCTCTTTGGGTACACGAGGGAGTACTACGTCGAAACAGAAATCAACGGCGTGGCCAAGACTTTCTCAACCAAGAACGGCCTGGTGGCGGGCACATATGTGCAGCCGGTCAACGTCTGGGTCCCGGGAGAGCAAAACGTGCCGGGAGTCCCGCCGCCCAACTATGACTTTTCCCAGATGGCTTTCCTGACGGAGGGTGTGGGGCTGGATGACCAGGGGAGGCTCTGGGGACCGCTGGATCCGTTCCCGCAGAGCGGTATTGCTGTTACTAGTCCTTTTTGTTTGTCTAATCCTCCGCAACCCACGCCCGCGATCAAGAGGAGGGCGTCTGGAGGGAGGTGGATGAGCGAGGACAGAGGGGCGGCAAAGGCGGACGCGGAGGATAGGGGGGCTGAGGATAACGATGATCTGGTTTTGGCCGAGGACCAGAGGGCTGCCATCGAGGCGCATGAGAAGGTGCAGGATGCGAAGGAGATTGCTTTTGCGAAGGCGAGTTCGTAGATGAGGAGGATGACGGTGAGGTTTTGAATGCAGCTGATGTAGTTTGGAGAGAAGTTGTTGCATGTATATGTATTCGGGTGAGATCTCATAGCATATCTATATCGCGGTTTTCTTCATGATTAGAGATATAGGAGCAGCACGAGATCGGACTCTCATAAATTGTGGCTAGTTTTAATCCTTCGTGTCGTCTTCTGGCAAGAGCTTGGCAAAGGGGAGTTCTTCGCACACAAAGCATAACAAGAGTCCGAGGCTCGGGATCAGATCAACTGCCAAATATTGGTGTACAATTGAGAAAGCAGTAGGCTGAAATGCCTGATGGTGGCACTGACGCACGCAGCGGACATGATTAGAACGGTAGTAAATAGACAATATTCATCAGCTCCCAAAATTTGCCGTCTTCCTCCTGATTGAACCAACATAATTCTCTCAAACACACACAGGTACCTGATCAGTACGCATCAACTCTCACGGCTCACCAATCCCCAACACGCTGTCATCAACCACGGGAGGACAAGACAGCAAAGCGAAGCACGTCCTCAAGCTGGCCGTGACACACTTGGCCAAGCCCACGTCGAGCTGCGTCTTGTCCGGGCACGCAGGCGGACCGCCCAGACACAAGCCCGAAGCCTGATCAAAGTTGAGACGCGGCACTTCGCCGTTGTCACCGCACACAGGCGGAGTCTTGGCAATGCACCGACCGGTGGCATTGCCCTCGGCATCCCTCTCGGCCTCGGTATCGCTCGGACAGCGCGGCTTCTGCGTCTTTGAGACGCACTGGTCCCCCACGGGCTCCAAATCATCGTTCTCGCACCTCGGGCCCTGGAGCGCGACGCACTGGCCCCCTTCAAGCTTGGTCTCGACGCCCGCGACGCTCCCTTCGCACGTGGGCTTGACCGTATCGGAAACGCAGAACGGCACGTCTTTTTCGAAATGCGTCCCCGAGCCCGGAGGGCACTCGGGCGGTTTCGAGATGACGCACTTGCCGTCGACGGTGGGCGAGTTCTCGGGACAGGGCGGCTTGTCGCTGACGCAAGCTTTCAGCATCCCCTCCCATTTCGACCCTACAGGGCAGAGCGGCTTGACGTCCGAGATGCATTTCCCTTCGTGCAGCACAAAACCATCGCCGCGGCACTTGGGCGGGTCGTCAGACACGCATTTACCGTCGGCCTCCCCGCGGTCGAGATGGAAGCCGGAGCCGCACTGGGGCGGTTTCTTGCCGACGCACTTGCTTGTATTCGGGTCGAAGGTAGTGTCGGAGCCCGGAGGGCAGGCGGGACGCGAGGGCGAGACGCAGTCGGTGCCGTCGATGTGGGCGCCGTCGACGGCCTCGGCGGGGCAGACGGGCTTGTTGGGGGCGACGCAGAGGTGCAGCTTCGGGTCGTAGGTGCCTTTGCCCCGGCAGTCGGGCGGTGCTTGGAAGATGCATGACTTGAAGTCGGGCGAGAGGACGGCGCCCGCGTCTGCATGTGGGCAAGTGATGGGGTCGTCTGAGATGCAGTCGCCGGTGGCGCCCAGCTGACGTGAACCTGCCGGGCATTTTGGGGTCTGATCGAGGTAGCAGCGGTTGGTGGCCTTGTCGTACTTGTAGTTGAGGCCCTTGGCTTTGCACGTCGGCTCACCGAGGTTGCATTTGCCGGTGGTTGGGTCTGGCGTGCCGCCGCTCGTGCAGACTGACGGGACGGTGTCGATGCAGTTGCCCGTGGTGGGGTCGAGGGTACCCTTGGGGCAGTTGGCTTGTGTTGGGATCAAGATGCACTGGGCTGCGCTGTTCGGGTCGCGGCTCATGCCCTCGGGACAGGGATTAGTCGCGGCCGGGATGCTGCAGCGGTCTCTGGAGTCGAGCGTCATGTTTGGGATGTCGGGACAGCACAAGCCACGCGGCTGGTCGGCCGGATTGCTGAAAGGAGTGGTGAACAGCTTCGATCCCGGACCGCAGTCGACTGGAAATGAGCCTTTGCATTGCCCATCAGGCTTGAAGTCGTATCCGTCTGGGCACGGGGACTCTTTAGATACGCACATTGAGCCTTGAAGCTCGCCGAGCAGGCATACAGGGTCCTCAGTGATGCGGCAGACGGGGATGCGCTCGTCATCAAAGGTTGTGAAGACGCCACCCTCGGGACATGGAGTCCCAGTGTAGACGCAGCTCCCGTCCTTGTTTACAAAGTCCTTGGGGCATGGGTCTCTCAGGATCTGACAATTGTCCCCGACGGGCTTGGAGCCTTCGGGACACGAGGGCTTTGCTGTCGACACGCAGACCATCCTTCCGTCAGGGGTAGGATGCGGCAACAGCCCTTGCTCAGCTGGGCCGCAGGTCGGCCCAGTGATCAGAACGCATTGCGTGCCGATCTGTTTGAATCCCATGTCGCAGACCGGGGGCTCTTTCGAGATGCAGTCGGCCCCCAAGCGCACCAAAGGGCTGTCGCACACCGGGTTTACCGTGCCGATACACATGTGCGTCGCATTGTCATAGTTGGCGTTCTTATCGACGCACTGCGGGCCATGAGGCGAGACGCAGCGGCCATTGTCGAGAAAGAGGTCTCCTGGGCATGGCGGCGTCTTACTGATACAGATGCTCTTGGTGGCTGCGTCGAGATCGAAGCCAGGGGGGCAGAGGCTTGAGGCGAGGAACACGCAGGATTGGGTCCGACTATCGAAGACGGTGCCCGGGGGGCAGCACACCATCTCCTGGCGGTGTGGGTTATTCAGCGGCTTGATGTCGTTCAGGCTGAGAGTTCGGATGGGAAATGGGATGTCTTGGTCAAGCACGGTCTGGCCATGTTGGATGGTGTATAGTCCAGACGGTGCCAGATTGCCGGGCTCCAAGAAGAGCGCATTGTTGCTGCTGCCGCCCGGTAGCGGCAGTATGACCTCCAAAGATGCAATGACCGTGCCCAAAAGGGCCATGAGCGTGCCAACGGATTGCATCATGGTGGTAAGACTCGTTGCAAGTGCTCTGGTGGGAAAAATCTGTTGACTTTCTCGGACAAGCGGCTGCTCGTGGACCTGTATTTTATAGGCAGGTGCCTTGAGAATCTCTGGAAGCCTCCTGCCAGGTCGATGTCATTCAGAAAAGGACCTCTCTGCCTATGCCACGGAGAGAAAGCTCCTGGAGTGGCCGAATATGGACGTTCTAGATGCATCTCAGCTCTCAGCTCTCAGCCCTCTCTGCCATACCTGCAGCCACGCAGCATATGCTCCATCTGACTGGATCAATAAGACAGTCCTAGATAACACTTTCTGGTTGAGGAATTATTGCATACCTTCATTAACGCCCATTAAGCCCCAAATGCGGCCGGCAGATATCTTGGCCACTCAGGCCCGGCGGAATCAGCCAAGAACCCCGCACGTGGCCGTATGGTGGCTGGCTGAGAGACTGAAGAGGTTATCTGCAACCACCAGTCCATTGCTTCTGGGTAGGTATTTTGGCGGCACAGATAACACAAGTTATGCTTCCATTTGTGGCTACCTGTCCAAGAGACCGCAACCGGAAAGTACCGGCAAACTCGGGGTACAAGCTTATCATTCGACTCTCATGAGCGCCGCCCCTGCTGATACTATCATTGCTGACTTAGGAAGTTCTTGTATATTTTAGTCGCGGGGCTATGATGGGTTGGCACACCCGGTCACCTTCGGAACAATATTTTCAAGTTGGCCCTCTGACACCACATCCATGCTGACTCTGTCCATTCCAAGTCTCAGGACCACGGCAGATTCACTTAGTTCCGCTTGTTACCAAGGCCAGGTCACATTCCGGCACGACTCGCAGCCATTCACTGGGCTATATCATCATACGGGAAATATCGGAATCATGGAGATTCAGTTCCAGCCTAACATCGGGCCAGTCTTTCTCATTCTTGGCCTATCCATCACAAAAAGACAAACTACGGAGCCGTGGTGCAAACTGACGCGCAAGCCGCTCGACGTGGGCCTGCTGAATGTCTTGCTAACTTTCGAACCGATATGGGATAAAGTTAACATGTACTACTTTGTCCGAAGACGTTGAATGGAAACCGGAATCAGGATTATAATTTTTATTTAAATTGGCAAACGAAGTAAGTATTTCCGGGGGAAAAAAAAAAAGAGGATATGGGACCTGAATTGGATTCGAACTTGAGACGTTTTTTTTTTTTTTTTTTTTTTTTAAAAAAAAAAAAAAAAGGCTTGTGCAGTCATGACCCTGGTCAGTTGACTTGCCACCAAGTACTAGTGGCAGTCAACTTTGCTTTGTCCGGAGACTTTCAACCAAACCGGAATCAGGATTATAATCTTTATTTTAAATGGCAAACGAAGTAAGTATTTCCGGGAGGCATTACAAACAGGTACATTCACCAAAATATTGTCTTTCAACAGTATCCCAAAAACAGCCTTAACCAGATCTTGTCGCGACGCTGTGACTGGTCCGCTCCAACATAAAATTGACGCTTCTCGTGATTGTTTTGGTTTTAGAGAAGTTTGCTATCCAGTAGGATATCGGGACATCAATGCCAAAAACAGGGGGAAAAAACAAAAAAGAAATCCGTCATAATTTTTGTTGTGCTTGGGGTCTCACGACCATGTTTACTTTTTATTATTCATCGAATCTAATTACTCGATGCATTCTATGCAGCTAGGCACAGTCCCGAGTCAGTGGTGGACAAAGCTGATCCTTGTGACATGATGACCGGTCGAGTTAGTCACATTGATCACAATCACGCCAAAGACGATTTTGTCTCACAAGAGCTGCGACTCGTCATTTTTTCTGCTCTTATCTTCGTCTCAACCAAACTCCGCACGAGGACTTTTTCATCACAATTTGTGACAATGCGGCACCACGTCTATCATCGCTTTTCTCAGCAGCCTGCGAGTGACGGCGACCGTTCCCCAAGTGTCGATTCGGATGTCAGCGGTTTGGACTCGGTGTAGGAGCCCGGTTTCCAATCTGTTGTAGTCTCATTTGTCGCAGAGGAAAGCGATCGTTTCTTAGCAGCAGGCCCTTCTCCTTGGAGGCAAGAACCAAGTATTAAAGACAGCCCTGACTCATCTGGTGGAAGCTCTCAGGTTAGTGCTTCATTGAAACACAACTGCCACGCATTTCACTTGCTCACTGATCACAGGATGGTCCCGAACTGCAACAAATCAAACACCATCGACTTGCCTACGACCGATATGTAGAGTCGTCGAAACTTAGGATGAGGAGACTTGGACGTTGCTCTCTCCCCTCGATCCCAGTCAGAATCGTCCAGGTTCGTAACGAGTGACGGCAAAATCTCTGGTGCTGGATGCTGACAGACGCATCACACAGACTCCAGGTAAAAGCAAGTCACGGCCACCAGTCAGACAGGCATCCGGACAATATCCAGAATCTGGTCAACGAGTGTTCAACAGACATCAATAGCATTATAGAGGCCACACACTCAATTAGACCAATGCCGTAGATATATAAACAGAATTATTTTCCCTGCCCTGAACTTCTTATTTTCTTCTTGCAACGACGCCGTCACGGGAAAATTTGTATCCCTCTCCCAAAGCACAACACGCGCATACCATCAACCTCTACCCCAAGACCCCTTTTTATTCATTCTCAACCCCCCCGTTACCATGGTTCCACCTCCCTCATCCCAGCACCACCCCGGCGTTTCCCGGGTATGGACGAAGTTTAAGGATCTTCCCGCGGGGGTCATCCATAGCTATAACCCACTGCTACTCGATCTCTTCAAATTCAACGCAGCTGGCGAAATACTCAATAACGACTATCGCAAGGCGTTCTGGACCAGAGTATTCGACGGTGGTTGGACCACCAATCTCACTGTCATCGAACCAATAAAGATCCGGGAACGCCGCAAGCAGGAGGTAATAATCCAGATCGGCACATGGTCCCAGGACCTACCCAAGCCCACCGCATCAGGCACCAAGCGTCGTAACGATGGCAGCCCGGTCTCGCCTCCCACCCAGAACAACCGGAAGCATATAGCCCCGGCCTTGCTCACTCTGAACTTAGCCCAGGATGACACTCCCACCTTCACTCCGTATAACAGCAGCTCGCGCGCGGCTTCGTGGCGCTACGTCCAACTCTTCCCCAACTATACGAAGCCCCAGGCCCGCTCAGACCTCATGCGTCACTGGGATAACAACGAGGCGGTTCGTGTACAATCACACAACATCAACCTCGCAATCACCTGAGCGCAAGCTCGCATTGTGAAAGAGCTCCAGGCGCTTGATCAGGTTGGCGTCGCCATCCCGAATACCAATGCGGCTGGAGCACGTCGCGCGGCACAGATCGCATTCGCCGAGAACCAGTCTCTTTTTATTCAATTGGTCCTGGCGAGCGAGGTCTTCAAAGACCTCAAGACATGGGTGCTCGAAACCGACGAAATCCATATTGGGTTCCAGGTCCAGCATCAGTTGATGAAGTGGATGAAACACCTACGCCCCAACCAAGGACACCGTAACTCTAATCAGAAGGTTGTCTCGCGCACAGTCCCACCAAGGTATGTGATCTATCCAGCTCAGATGTAGATTAGATGTACGCAGTGTCCAATACTAACCCAAGATGTTAGCATTTAGTAGTGTAATATAACAATGGGCGTGACAGGTTAATCGGGGCGTTTATTTTTCTTCTTTGCTTTACTCGTAGCCGGTTTTTATCCCCATTATTTGTTCTACGACGGATCACCAACCTGTCTCCCGATCCTTTTCTTTTCCTGTTTTTTTTTTTTTTTTTTTTAAAAAAACTTCTTTTCTCGTGTAGGAGGAGTAAAATCCCACTATGTGCATGGTTGACTCTCTCCGCAACCGTAGCTTCGGGCTTGCCACTACCGTAGTTAACCGAAAATTAAGATTCTTTGGCGCCTTGGTCGACCCTTCTTAATACGGGTGATGTTGAGGGAATGGAAGGGGACCCCACCGTTCCGCCTGGCAGTCACCCATTTTCTTCCCCCCTGACGTAAGATATAAACAAAGTGACCTCGGGGGTGATGAACCAACGAACCCTTTGACCGCAATCTTAACAGACTTCAGCACCACACGAACTTTGTTGACGCCAGAACCATTCCCGCGACTTTCAGCAGCCACAAAGTCCGTTTAACGACATTGACTCGTGCATTAAACTCTATTTTGTCTTTTACCGTTTGGCTTTTTTTTATTGGGTCTTTTAATTATGAATTTAAACCAGGACCATGTCTTCTTTTACTTTTGTCCAATCCTCCTCCCAACTTCTCCCAACCCACAACTACCTTAATAATACACACCGCCGATCGGCCTCCGCGAACGATACTGCCTCGAACCCTTCCTATCATAATCACCGACGGATCAACAGCGACCCCCCTTCTTTTATCATGGCTCCTAGCAACACGACCCCGACCTCGGACGACGATGGAGAAGGAAATCCCTCCTACGTTGGAGGGTGTGAGGATGCGTTGGCGCCTCTGGGCATCACTTTTTGGGGAAAGGACGGGAGCCTTGAATGTGCCAACATCCAACCTGCGGCAATGGAGGAAGTAGACAACTTCCTGAACGATCATTTTAGGGCTACGAGCGTACTTTACACCCCTCCATTCGTCATCATTAACTACGACCCTGATGTTACGGGGCCTGGGTGGCTGCCAACCACTGTTGGCGGCCTGCTGCCCATTTGCAGGGACGACAATAATACCAACTTCAAAAGTCACCTGGGCAAGATCGGCTGCGGCAAGGAGACATACGTTGACTACAGAAGCTGGGGTAAGATTTGTCGAGTTGAGGGCCCGACGGCTTCGCAGTTAGCCGAACTCGCAGGCGAGTTCTTCTCGGACTGCGAAGCGCTTTCGTTCTATGACGGCACTCTAATCGTTGAGCTACCGCTGTCAACTAATGAGGAATTTGAACGAAAGCTGATGCATCTTCCATCTGAGTACAACGGCTTCCCCTTCCTCGTTGAATGGCACAACGGGCCCCTTTTCGCGAATGAACTTCGGAAGCGGGTAATCACTCCTAATCCCAGTGGGTATATCACGAAGAAGGACAATCAGGGAATTACCTCGAAGGAATTAAAGCGTCAACATAATACCGATTACTTGGCGTTAGAGAACAAGATATACCCTAGGGTTATCTTAACTTCACTCACTGATAAAGGGGAGGCAGACTCCCACGTATCCGCGGGCATTATAGTTAGAAAAGGCGAAGAGGTCAGATTGACAGGTTCATTTCATAACTGGCAAGACCAATACAACAAAAAGCCAAATTTACTGGGGAAAGATACCCCAGAGGCAATCGCCTGGTACGGGGCCACTCAAGGAACACCCGGCACGCCAATTGGATATGTCAGGGAACGAATCGGCTTGACAGATATCGTGTTGATCAAGATGGACGGCGGCATTGACTTCAACAATAATTTTATGGAGTTTGAAGCAACAGCAAAAAAAATTCTTCCATCTGTGGATATCAAGCGGAACGACCTGTTCTTCATGGACGGCTTTACAAGGGGGAAGCAACAGCTGTTGGCACGTGGCCGCCGTGTCACATTTAAGACTAAAGTCATACAAATGCCAGACGGAAGTAATAGGCCGCAAAAATTCCAGCCTCAAAAGCATCTCGATTTCGAACAAGGCATATATGCCTCGACGACACCGACAATGGTGCGAAGCGACCAACCAAGACTCCGGGCTAGGTGCTGCGGCTCTGTGCTGGTCAGAGCGTTAAAAGCAGGAGATCGAGGTAAAAGAAAGAAGGAGGACCTCGTAAACAAACTCTGATGGTTGGTGAAGTCGCCAAGATTTTCCACTGGGCTGATGGCGGCGATCCTGACAATGCCGGTTACTACCTTTGTACGGCAGACAGTTTTGACGATTTGGCCAAAGAGGGCTGGTCGGTGTGGAGAGATTACGAGGCAGATGATGAGAATCAGTTAGAGGCGGGCAAAGAGGGTCAAGAGAAGGAGGCAGAGGCGGGAACTAGCAGTGAGGAGGAAGAGTCTCCCAGAAAGAGACGTAGGGTGGCCTAGAAATAGCCTTTTTGCTCCGCGATTGGGCTGTTGGTATTTCGCAAAACTATTTTCATCTGTTTTACTTTATTAGGCAAGGGCTAGATTGGCGATTCAATATTACCAGGGGGTGGCTTCAGTTAGTTATTCATATTGTTCATACTAGCTCCACGCTTTAATTTAAATGTCTCTTCTATTTTATTGTACTGGGCAGGGTGTGACGAATGACAAATTGCACTGCATCGACAACTAAGCCAAACTTCCTAAAAGGAATGCCAGAATTACAAGATCGGTATCTCGTAATTCGGTTGCAGCATATATACTGTTTTCACAGTTCCAACTGAAAAATTCTGGAGTATGAGGATTATTGACAGAGTATTTTGTTGCTGGAAGTGCGATATATCGGGGGTATTCTGTTGATACGTATTTGCTGATATCAACACGTTATTTACAAGGATACAACTGACAGCGTCTGTGGATTAGAAAAGTGAGAACGAGTGTGAGTGTGATAGCAGTTAGATCACCGAAAGCCATCAAGGTACCCCTGGAAAAAGCACATGTGCGCACACGGGGCAAGCAAAGAAGGGATGAACTCGTATTGGCATGTTGACTTGATAGCAAATCGCCACGTAGATGCCATGTATAAGTGAGACAATTTTGACAGATCGCTTGTCCAACGTTACAGGTAACCTGACACAACAAAGGGCTTGTGAAACAGTTTGTCCATTGAAATTTGAGTGTATATATTTGGGTTCTTTCGCCCACCCTCAGCCTCCATCACACATCACCCAACATCGAAACCCCGACCTGACTTAAAGCCTAAGCACACTTGATTCAGCAAGTTACAACCACCATGACTTTACAGTACTACTCGAAACCCATTGACGACATGACAGACGTGAAACAAAGAAACCACGCCCAAGAACGAGTAGTGGATAAGCAGAAAGAAAACACCTACGCATGGAGGCAAATTCCCGGCAAAGAGGACAGTGGAAGCTGGACGGCCCGCAAATTGCACGTCGGCTTCGGCAAAACGATTGAGGAGATCCAGTATTGGTGTCGCAGGCGGCGTGACGACTCTGACCGCAAAGACCACTTGGGTTTCACCAAGGACTTTATCGATTGTCTCGGGAGAGCGATGAACGTGCTCGAACGCCAGGACAGAGACAGCGAAGTAATGGACAAGAAGATTATCGGGCGCTTTGCCATGACGTACTGCGTCCAAACAGCGCTGTCGAGCGACTCGACGAGGTGGGGCGGTAATATACTCTATGTGGTTAGAAAGGAGTTGAGGGCGCTCGGTTGGGAATGCTGAGAAGAACATTAATAAGGAAGATTCTGGGAAGTAATGGGGTGATGCGGTGGGAAGAGGGGTTTTTTTTCTTCTCTTTTTTTTCTTTCTTTTTTTTCTTCTCTTTTTTTTCTTTCTTTTTTTTCTTTTCTTTTTCGGATTGGAAATAGAGAGGGAAGAGGATCGATAACAGCCAGCGGACACGGAATAGAGTACTTTTGTCATAAACAAGTTTAGTTGAGTATCCCGTGCCCGTAATTGCACATGTGCACGCGAAGCAACATGCAAGAGGGGATGAACTCGTATTGAGGTAATACAGTCTGGTTAAATGAGTAGGTAGGTAGTGTCATGCTAAGAACTCAATACTTTGTGTCCCTCCGAACTGAAATATATATCTCGAGTCTCCCCGCTCACAGTTCGACGTACATGTGACACTGATTACCATCACGTCAAAGCAAACTTCAACCAGAAAACCCAACTCCACCATGCCAACAGATACCTGGACCGCAATGGATTTCGAATCCCATGACAATCCGCAAATCCGTGCAAGAAATAAAGTGCGTGAATTCTTGGCCGGAGTCGTTAGACAAAGACCCAACCGTGGACCCTGGACAGCCCGCGACGTGCATAGCAGTTTGTACGACAAGATCGCCGAGATCAACCGCTTGGTCAGACACCTCAGAAACGTCGGGCAATCCGACGATCTCCTCTGGCTTCCCAAGAAATTCAACAAGTGCGCCGTCGCGGTGAGAGGAATGCTAATCTGGCGGTCCTGAAACGCCCAGCTGGATGACAGGGCCATCATCGAGTTGCTCGGTTTGGCGGACGCCGTAGTGTATGCGCTGGTGCCTATACAGCTTCGGGACGGTGAGGCTATTATGAAGGAGGTCGAGAGGGAGATGGCGCGGCTTAAGTGGCATCTTCATTGAGTGACTCAGCCCAAGAGATTAGAAATTTGCGTACAACGAGTTTAATAGAAAATCAGGAGCACTTTTGTGGTCGAGAAAAAATAGTTCAGAATAACCAGACCTATAACGTGACGCTGTGAGAAACGATGACAGTTCGCTAACCTCTGAATTCGCTCCCCCCTACAAGCGTCTTACTTTGGCTGCGGTGCCAAACTCCTCCGTCCCCAGCATATCAACCGGCCTCTTCTTCGAGGCATTAAAATCAGGCACGGCTGTTCTGCTCCCTTTAATACCTTCCCCAGAGCTCTCACTCGGCGCAGTCACTTCCCCTACCCCTGACGACAGGGAATCGCCTCGGTGCACAAAGCCGGTATTGCTTCCCAGACTGTACAAAGGGTGTGGTGGTGTTGTAGTTGGCGTGGGCTTGTCGTCCCCCAAGGGTGAGGAGCCGATGCTCGTCCCTAGGCCGCTATCCGATACCAAGTTTGACACCTCGTCGATCGAAGGCGGGTCTGGTTCTCCCTCTTCCGGGGGTATATCCTTGGTCAAGCTCCATCGCAGAGGAAACTTCCAGCTGTGGCCGAATAAGACCGCACCCCGTGACACCACCTCAGCTGGACTTCGTAAACCCCGGCCGTAAAGCTGGGGGAACGTGGTTGGGAGGAGAACTTGAACCCTGTCGCCAGGGTTCTTTGCCCTGGGTTGATCGGCATGCCCTTCGTGCTCCAATCCAAAAAATCCTCTGAGTCCCTTCCCTTTTCTCTTGGTCGTGGAGGTGTCCATCTCTCCTCTGGGTGTGGCGGTCTTGCACTCACAAGACTGAAACGCCACACCGTCCGGTGAGTGCCAATATATATTTTCAGCCAACCGCCAGGGGTTCCTCCTTTTCGATTTGGCTGTCAACATGTTCTCTAAATCTGCTCCATATACAGCTAGGAAGTCTTTACCTTTGGGAACAAGGGAGGTAGGGCTGCAGCATGCTTGTGTCTGGTTCTCGCTCCAAGCTGGTCTGAATAGCTCGCCGAAGCCGTCGCCGAATAGAGTGACGGCGCGTAGAGAGCGGATTAGATGGACCCAGCCGACGCTCCCCGTTTGTATTTTCGCAACCTTGGGCCAAAGGGTGTCGTTACGGATCGCCACGTCTTTAAATCTGTACACCAAAAGTTTGAATACAAAGCCCTGTGCCAGCGGAAAAGATAGAAAGAATGAAATGACAATACTTACTCGAATCCTTCGACAAGATGGCGTGGTGATGATCTGATGCGAAACCCGAAGCCTGCTTGCGTACCCACGTCATCGTAATATGCCGTGATCTGTAACAGTATGTGGCAGATCTCATCGACCTTTTCCTTGAGTGTAAAGTTCGAGCTTGTCGTCTTCAATGTCGTGGCATCAGCGTCAAGCTTCTTCCCAAGTCTCGCCGTGTGCTCCTCTGATAACGTAGACTGCCTTGCGTAGAGCGGTATGCTTTGGTTGCTCGGGTTCGTAAGGATCTCGAAAGCAGCCTTTGCGCCTGTGTATGCGGCACAACGACTCGCTTCCTCAATATCTCCGTCGCTGTACATAAAGCAGCTGCTAATGCAGTCGTCCTCGGTACAAAACTTGAGGTAAGCGCGGAGAAGGTGAAGCACAGCACAAACTCCATTCACAAGCCAGCCTCGTTTTTCTTCGCTGTCGTAAAAGACAACATGACGCTGCCTAAGGGTCATCAACGTTCCCACGTAGTTATCGCGGCCAAACCCAAGGTGGAGCGGCTTGTCCTTGACGCCCACGATGAAGCTAGCGCCGGGAGTGATAAACGGGATGGCTGAGCCTGAGACGGTTATCTTTTCGAACACGCAGCTGGAACCAGGACTTGGGAGTTCGCTCCTCTCAATGTCGTAGTCGGCGTCAGGGGCACCTGAGATCAATGAATGTCAGCACTGGACGAAAGCAGGGGGGACGATATCCCTACCGGCATAATTCTTGACGCTGTCACTCCACCCTATGATGTGACGACTTCTCTGCAAGGTGCCCATGGACAGGGTATGAGTCCGAGGGGACCTTTGCGCTCGCTCATCTTCGTAAGAGATATACTTGCCCTCTGGGTTGTAACAGAGGTGCCATAGCACGATGTCGCCGATTACTCGAACCGCAGCCAGCATGGCGGCAAACCCTTTGATAAACGTCGTATTGGCAAAGTTTACAACCCGTTGGCAGTTGGTCAATCCCGCAACTACGTCTAGAGATATCTCTAGGCCTGTATCCGCCTCAGGGCGGCATGGAATTGGATAGCCCCTGACAATGACGGGATTCCCAAACATGCCGCGCCAACACTTGCCAGCCTTTGCGAGCTCGCTATCGTGAATGATGTGCATTTTGAATCCGACTCTACAGCTGCCAATTATGTATATTTGGTCTCCGCCAAGTATATTGTCGATACGGAATCCGTCAATGTGTGGGGTGCTATATGCTGCCTCCTCGTCGGAGGGAGAGGAGCGGAGAGCGGCAGCTATCCAGGCGATCTGCTCAGCGACTTCGGCTATCGAGAATACGTTGCCCACCGCATTCAAATAAAGCTTGCCATTCCTGAAATTGGCAGTGAGCCGTGTTGAGTCACTAAAGACTGCCCTGGCTGGCCCGCCGTCGGCCGCCTGCTGCAGAAGTGAGAGAAGTGCCGAGCCTGTCTCTGGCCATGTCTGCCTGAGGTAATCTTGGCATGTGGTGGCCAGTAAATTGTTACCATACCCTGTGAGAGTAATGGCATGCGCCAAAACGAGACTCAGAGGTTTGTCGTATTGCTGCTCCCGAGAGAAGGCAAACAGATCCCAATCGATGGTGAAGATCATGCACAACTGCTGGGTGTGTTTCCGACTGAACTGTACCGGGCTGCCAGCGGCGCTGGCCTTGATGATCTGGTCCCCGATGTTATGATATGTGATGGTAGCGTCCCGTTCGGGGACCTGGAGGGTGCTCCTCACCCGGATAGTGGACTGAAGCCACTTGTACGCAGAGCTGTCGAGCAACATTTCCCGGTACTCGGTTAGTATATGTCTCTCGGCGTCCAGTTCAACGGGGTCGTCCTCCAGGTCGTCAAGAGCGTCGTCCATCTCACCACTCCCGATATCATTAGATTCCTTGTCCCACATCATGGAGACTTTTTCAGCGAGCGACATCCCCAGGTTGGCATCGCGGATTTCACCGCCATTTCCGTGACTCCCAGTGTTCAGTGAATCAATGTCGCAATCGTTCTGGGCATCCAACGTTCGCAGTAGACGTTTGATGATGTCGCTGCCTCGCAATTCTATGTCAGAAACTTCACGGCAAAGATCAAAACGGGTAAGGGATATGACTGACTGTCGGAACCTGTACACAAGATACATCAACTGTCGTTGAGGTCGTGGTGCATTCGCGTGACCCAGACGTATTGCGAACGACCTGAGAAAATGGTCAAGTATCGAGGGGACGTTTCCCGCATTGCGCATGCCGAATTCTAAAGGAATGCAACATGCAAGCTCGTATACAAACCATGAAATATGTTTGTTGGTATCTGGCCGCTGAAGGAGGCTGGCGGCATCTGAGAAGACGGTCGCTGTTTCGTAGGCTTCTTCTGTTGCATCAAACACATTAAAAGTATGTGCTGCCTCTTCCCGTCCTTGTACTGTGTCGAGCTTTCCAATCGCTACTGATCTGGCTGCCGAAGAGCCATAGCCAGAGTCGTGTACCGAATGATCGACAGGGTGGACAAACATGTCGTTTGTTGGCAAGGTGATTTGCATCTGTGTTGGTGCTGTAGTTGGTGTGGTGGGGAATTCTGGATTGTAGAGCTCGTCGGCGTAGACGTCTGTCATAGTACGATCGAGCTTACAGCCCTTACTGCTCTTATGGACATCGCCAGGGGGATCGCGGGGGCCTGTTTCTGGACCAGCTGGGACAAGCAACGGCTCGCCGGGTGTTGGCAAGGTGATTTGCATCTGTGTTGGTGCTGTAGTTGGTGTGGTGGGGAATTCTGGATTGTAGAGCTCGTCGGCGTAGACATCTGTCATAGGTCGATCGAGCTTAGGGACCTTGTAGAGCTTGTCGGCGTGGACATCTGTTATAGTACGATCGAGCTCAAAGACCTTACTGCTCTTATCGGTATCGTCAGGTGAATCGCGGGGGCCTGTTTCTGGACCAGCCGGGACAGGCAACGGCTCGCCGGGTGTTGGTGCGTTGGGGAGTAAATTCGACGGTGAGGTTTGAGTCCAGGGATTGTGTGTGCTATCTGTTGCGGGGAGATTCGTGGCATCCAAGACAGAGCTAATGGTCGATTCCACCCGGGCCTCGACTTCTGCAAACTGTTCTGGACTGATAACCCCATCCAACGAATCCATAAGCGTCATAAGGGCATGCTGTTGCTGCTGTTGCTGCTGTTGTAGCTCTTGCAGCAGTTGCTGTCCTAGCTGTTGCTGTCCTAGCTGTTGCTGTCCTAGCTGTTGCTGTCCTAGCTGGTGCTGCTGTTGCAGCTCTTGCAGCAGTTGCTGTCCTCGCTGTCGCAGCTGTTGCTTTTGCAGTTCTGTGGGGGTTTCATGGTCTATGAAGGTGTAGTAACTCTATCAGCCCTCATAATCTAGAAAAAAAAATTCAAACAAATTAAAAATTTCGGTACCTAGTGAGGGATTGGTTCGCTCTTACATGGGGATGGCACAGTCTCCGCCGAAGGAAAGAGAACCTTATACATATGTCTCCAAGCTTCTTCCCCGGATCTATTTCCGAATCCTGCTGGAAGCGCCACTTTCTCGAAGTCGGTTATAAAAGCCTCCTCCGGTTCCGACAGATCCTGGGAACAGTCTTTTTCATCGCGTACATGTACAAGGCGTATGTGACGTCTGCGAGAAATATGAGCATGAGACAATCACGTGCATCCAGCGGTCCCGGAGTCATCCCAGACACTTACTTCAAATGATCGATTCTTACCCAGCCAGTCTCAGTACAACGCGTCGACACTGCATACCTAGGATTCGCCTTGAAGAATGGACAAGCGAACCTACGAAGCGGCGGGTTCTGTGGTTGAGTTTGGGCCATTTTGTGCAAAAACAAGGATGATTGATAGGTAGGTGCGCCAAGTCTTGGTGCTAGAAGCCCAGGGAATGTAGGTACGCAGGCCAAAGTTTTAATCCGGGAAAAGTAATGTGTCCAAAGTTGAAATATTCCCTCAGGTTGAAGGCTTAGCGGCGGTGCTTCGGTAACCACGTCAGTGACTTTGTAAGTGGTCACCGAATGTTTGCACAGCCACGAGCTTGCAGCACTGCGTCTCCTTGGTGTGGTCGAATTCGACCACCATTCGTTTGTCTCTCAGCCAAGCAAAAGCCTGAAACGTGCAGCCAGCAGGGAATCTTGGCAGGAACAGCACTGCTTGATGGATGCACTTGACGCCAAGGATCGTCCTTTCGCACACCCAGACCCACATTCTTAACTGCAGAAAACAGCCTAACTGTATGCGACGAATCTGGGCACGCCGAAGTTTCCTTTGTCGTTCGTAGTCCTGAGCCGGGGTGAGCTGTGGCTGATTTGTCCTGAGCTAGGGTGAAGATTAGATTCTGACAGAATCCCGTTGTTATGGCTCTATATCTATTCATTCGGCACTAGCTGAATGAATGAGGAACAACTTTAGATTGCTCTATTTAGTCTGGCCTTCCTTTAATATTAGTCCCGCGAATCCGCCCTTAATAGAAGGTGAAGAAAAGCACCCTGGGGTCCCAAGTGGCTTACGTTTCCGAGTGTGTAGAGGGAGCGCCAACCCGCTTGGAATCTGGTCTATGTCTTCCAGGGGACAGTTTCTACTTGGGCAATACCACCTCACGTTCTCAGTATCACAAGAAGTTGTCACACCATCTCTACGACGTATCGACAATCAGTGATCGGCAAGTTACTCCGTTCGTTATATAAATTGAAGAACCAATTTCCGAATCTTCGCCCTCAAGTCTGCATCTGGGAAACGAGCTAGATCCGCACGGGCCTGGATAAAGAGATCTATACCACTCACTAAAGTGGTAGCGTCCTTGAGGTTGCTCTTCCTGCTGCCCAGATAGCATGGGAATAAAATCAAAAGAGTGGGACACCCAGTCTAACTCTCCAAGCCATCTACGCCTCCTCCTCCTCCTCTTCCTCCTCCTCTTCCCTGTACCATCTTAGTCGCGAACCCCGTTTGTACCTGAGAGGAAGACGATGAGCAGTGTGGAGTACCTAGAACAGGTCAGCAGGCAACATTAAGTACCTAGTCAAGAGAAGAGTTTTCAGCTCACGTCGCTCCGAATATGAACAATTCAATGGTCCTCGATTGCGCCAGACCCGACACCGTGGCCTGAAGCATGAAGCTAGCTAGGATCATGACAACCACCCGAACCGTCCTGTTTTCCGTGCCGTTGCAGATGAGCACCGGTGTCAATAAAAGAAACGTGATGAGAACTACAAGAACGGCCCGGGCCATAAGCCTGATTAGGGAGCCGCTGTATATATATATGTGCTCATCAGAAGATATTTGGAACGAATCTCGCTGCAGACAAAAGGTTAAGCAAAAACTGTGCAAAGATGAGATAAATGGAATGCCTCGTATGTGCTCACCTGGCGGAAGTCTTTGTAGAAGCGTATGAGGACATCTTCAACCCAGGCCTCTAAACGCGTGACTGCCATGTCCTTGGCGGGACACAGAGAAACTAAATCGGTGGTGCAGTCTAGGTACTCGGTTTCCTCCCTAGCCAGACACCCGTTGCCTTTAACCCAGTTTTTGAGACTGAACATGGCACGTGGGCTTGCAGGTTGGAAGCCGAGAGTTCGACAAGTCCGCTCGATAAATGAGTCTAGATTGGCTGGATTAGCGATTCCTGCACTGCGACAGCAATAAATAAAGTTTGGAAGGCCATCCTGGGCGCCAAGTCAAACAAACTATTGCGGCTTGCCCTACGTACCATACTCTGTGAGTTCTCGGTCGATATCGGCAAGCACGGACAATCGCGCCTGGTTTCTGTCGCATCGGCTCTTCCCAAGGAAAAGGGTTACGGGTTCCGCTTCATCGATATCGTTGAGCCTCTTTTCTAGAACCGAGAGCTTGTCCTGCTTAAGCAAGAGAAGCCGGCTGCGCAGGTTAGAAAATCGACGGCAAAGGCAAAAAGAGCCCTCTGCTGCCACGACGGCCGAGAAACGCGGGTAGCCACTGCGATAAGATTCAACTGTCAACAGTAAGCAGGATATCGCGACAGGGTAAGTTCTGAGATTGGGGGTTGATTTATATTGCAACATACTCTGCCTGGGCGTTGTTTTGTTGACATTGCCGGGATTTGACCCCTGAGTACGTGTCAGTTGACGGAGCCGTTGCCCCCAGTTAGCACTTGAGGTTGGGACGCTCGACACTGCCCCTAGTTCCAAATCCATGGCGCCGTCGAGTTTGATTATGGATGTGGCAAAAGCAGTAGGCCGTTGACCGTGCTGTTGAACTAAATACTGCATAGCTGGGTTGAGCACCGCGGGGGTGGTGCTTCGCTGGACGCCCGACAATTAGGGAGCGGCCGCCCACAATCGCACCTGTGTTACACACGCCATTCGCCCTGCCTTAATTCGGCTTAGCATAAGTCGCCTGCTGTAGCCTTGCGCTACTTGCTCATCCAGTCCAATCGAATCGATTAGAATGAGGCTGCAAGCTCGCATTGACTTGCTTCCGACAGGTCCGCACAGCCAATAAAAAGTCTGAGACACTGCGGGGCCCCACCAAAAATTGCACCAAGGTGTAAGAAAAGAAAAATGGTGTAACCACACAGTTGCCCTCCAAAAGTGTATAAATCTTGCCCACCCCCAGAATCCATCGGGTGCTTCCACAAGCGAGACAAGATCTATCTGTAACAGTCAGCATATAGACGACGATAGGAACAAACAAACACCCGGTTCCGCGTGCAAATCGCAATGTCTTCTTCTGCCGAGTAAGTAGGGCTGTAAGTCGGTCACTTCATCTCAGCGCGCTCGCTAATTTGGCCTGCTGCCCGCCTACTGTAGCCCGAAGCCCATCATCGTTGGGGATGACGGAACTAAGCCGATCATTCTAGCTTACGACGTGGGCCGTTTTGTTCCAGACAGCAAAAGAGTATGGGACTGACGGATCCGTTTTTAGGAAACCAAGTTTCGAACGGGGGATACTGTCAACCTCGTCACCGGGGGTGGGCTTACTCACGAAGGGCCGTACCTAATCAACGATGTGTTCTCCTCGACTAAACGCTACACTTTGACGCTCGAGACAGGTGAAAGCGTCAATGGAGGTGCAGAAGTGGACGAGAAAGATTTGGTGGCGGCGTGAATGACATTCAGTGCTGGACAATGCTTGCCGGGCGAGATCAATTAGACTTTTATTCCCACTTCGATCGGTTCAATTTTTGGATTCATTTTCTTTGCCGTGTTTGGCTATTGTTGAAATGTGATGATTGAGACTCGGCTCTCAGCATCTGAAACTGATAAATATATTCTCTGCATTGTCTGTACGAAGGGTTAAGGCGAAAGACCCCAAAGTCACCATTCAGTAAGGTATGCATCATGTCGTCATACTGTACGACTGCGCCACATATCAACCCACATGTAATCTGAATTTTTTTCGGTGAATGAAGGGGCTGCGCATGATGCGTATTCACGTCGCGCTATTGGTAATCTTGCCCACCATCAATCTTGGTTCGGTGGAAGGGACCCTGACGCGGGGGTCGGGGTTTGCTGATAAGGCTGGCGGTGAGCTACTTCGCTACAAAAAACCAGGGGAAAAAAAAAAGGAAAAGAAAAAGAAAAAAAGCATAAAACCCAGCTTGATCAGCCCGACACTTGACAAGAATGTTAAACAGAGAAAACGAATTTTATGGATAAAGTTAAACTCAGTATGGTCGAGCACTACGCGCTGCTGATCGGTATAAACGGCTATGCTGAGAAACCGCTGGAGGGGTGCGTTCACGACGCCAATGCCGCGAAGACTTTTGCGGAAAGTCTCCCGACACCGGTCCATCTACGCCTGTTAACGGCTGACAAAGACTCCGGCACACAGGGCCACCAGGATCACAGGCTATGGCCGACATACGACAATGTTAAAGCTGGTCTTGAGGAAATCACCCCGAGGGTAAGTCCGGGAGACTGCGTCTACATCCATTACTCAGGCCACGGCATTCGGATCAGGCCGTCAAGCGCGATTGCCAGCATGCGGACCGGAGACGTCGCGCTCGCTCTTTTTGCGGGTGTGAACGGCAACGCGCTGCGCTACCTTCGAGGCTTAGAACTAGCATACTGGATCAAACCTATCGTAGACAAGGGAGCACTTGTCACCCTCGCGTTAGACTGCTGCTTCTCCGGGGGCTTTTCGCGCTCCGACGAGACCGATGGTATCCGCTGCTTGCCATACGACGCCGGGATTGATGCGGCATATCCTCTCGATCCTGCCGTGCGGATTATTTTACCCGACACCGACTCCAACCAATACGCGGGACGCGACGCATCCATGCTGCCCAACTGGCTTCTTCACCCGGAGGGATACAGTATTCTGGCCGCCTGTGGTCCTCACCAACTGGCAAGGGAGCTGGAATTCGACGATGGAACCAAGCGCGGGGCGCTCTCCTATCTGCTGTTCCGCAGTCTGGCCGAGCTACAAGACCCAAACCCGAGGCAGCAAGACCTTTACCATTACCTGTGCTCTTTGTTTCATAGCCACTGCCCTCGTCAAGATCCCGTTTTGTACGGGAATCAGGATCTCCAGTTCTTCGGGCCGCTCGCCGCGGCGCACCACCACAACTACGACGCGACACCAGTTTGGCTCGCAAAGAACACTCTTTTGTCTGATCGCATTGCCTTGCAAGCAGGACGAGCCCACGGCGTGTGCATCGGTGACCTGCTCTTGGCTTACCCTACCTGGCAAGCAGGCGGGGCGGGGATGGCGGCGGCGGCGGCGGCGGACAACAAAGAGCTACTCCTCCGCGTCACCGAGATCGGCGGTTTGACAGCAGTGGCAGAAGTCGCAACTTCGAGAGCCGGTCAGGCCGTGATCGATCTTGGGGATGGGGGATGGAAAGCCAAATGGCAGACCAAGCTGTCCCTACGACGATATCCAATTCTGGTCTCGGGCAGCCACGCGCTACTTGGCCGTTGGAGAGCAGAGGCGGCCTCTCAAAACTCCCTCAACATCCGGTACGATGATGACGACGGTGTAGACGATGCTTTCCAATTCCACGTCGTCCTTGACGATCTAGGGCACTGGGAAATCCGGGATGGCCTTAGAGAGGCCGTCGCGCAAGGGACCACGGAAACCGCCTCCTCTGCTGCTGCTGCTGCTAGCGGAGACGGCATAGGTGATATTCTAGATGCCCTCGAACACTTGGTGTGGTTTAAACATGTCATATCAATCAACAACGAATCGCCGTCGATTCATTTCCAAAAGTCCTTGAGCATTACACTGACTACCCCTCTCGGAAAGACGCTCGACCCGGGGGCGGGGTTGATCGAGGTGCGAGACGGAGACAGAGTGGTGCTCGGCGTGGAGAATTTGGGTAGCGGTCCACTGTACCTGCATGTTTACAACATGGACTCTAGCTGGCAGGTTAACAATATCCTCAAGGGCACGTATGAGGCCATCCCGGCCCGTGACCCAGACGGGAATCACTTGGGGGCGACCACGAGGGTTATGAACATGACGATGCCTGCCGAGGCCACCAGCAAAGGGAAAAAGCGTTTCTGCGACGATATTGTAAAGGTCTTTGTCACAGCTCGTCCAACATCCTTTGCGTGCTTGGAAATGCCAAAACTCGGGGCCGCAGTCAAAGCGGACGCTCAAGCAGGTATCCCAGCAGGAGTTGCTCAGGGCTCAGGCATGGCGGAAGGTTCGGCCTGGACAGTAGTGAACTTTCGTTTTCGCATCAATGCCAGGTAGCTAGAAAAAACACAGGGTTTGGAGTTCAAGCAAAGCCGGCCTGGCCTCATCGTCAAGCCCGTTCATCATTGGATGGCGGGGCACCTCTTTCGATAACGCGAACCACGAAGCCTTGTGGAGGTGTCTTGGCGCCAGCGGTTTCGGGAAAGGGGGGGCGGAGGGCGGCTGCAGCGGAAGATTCCAAGTCCGAAAGGCCTCCCATTTGATAGATAAACCCTTGGATTCCGAGCCTCAGAAAAAGAATTGACGCATACGCACCAATTACCCAATCATCCTCTCTCTCCTCTTTCCTTTGGCCTCAATCTTTCTCCCTCGTGCGGAATCAATCCCCCATTGACGGCCTTGCTAGTTATTCTCCCCCCCAAAGAAAACAAAATGGTAATCAAGAAAGCACTCTTGATTGCTAGCGGGTTTGGGGGTCTCCGAGGAACCCAGAATGACGTTGACAAGATGGCCAGGGTTCTCGGCGACCTGGGATTTTCTCTTTCGCTATGCTGCGGCACTGACGCAACTCGCGATGGGATGCTGAAGGCCTGGCGAAAACTGGCTGATGAATCCACGCCAGGCGACTGCATCGTGGTTTACTACTCTGGGCATGGGGGCGTAGTCTCGAAGCCCAAGCCACGGGGTCTAGGCCAGCTGTTTTCCCGCGACTGGGAGACTACCACTCGATGGCGGCATCAATTCCTCGTTCCGACCGACTTTGGGACTAGTGCACAAGGAGGAAGCCAAAACGGCGGCGTCAGCAGTTTTGGGGGCATCTTGGACGTGGAGATATCGCACCTGCTACGGGACATGACAGATCGGACACAGAACATCACCGTTATACTCGACTGCTGCTTTGCGGGGAGCATGGCTCGTGACCCGGGGCGCGCCGATGGCGCAGTGCCGAAGGGGGGCAACAGCAGCCTCTCAAGCGTCTCGTACTCTGACGTTTCTGGCCACATCGACAGCCTCCGCCAGCGCGGCCAGGTCCCGCAAGACACGCATGCCGACGAGAATCCCTTTGTGGTGCGCATCGCCGCCGCGACCGCGAGTGAAACCGCCTGGGAGTACCGAAACTCGCAAGGCGAGTGGTGCGGAGCCATGACGGAAGCTCTGTCCCAGGTCCTTGCCGAGAGCATCGGGCCGGACCACCACCACTACCACCGGCTCACCTGGCGGACGGCGCTGATGCGCGTGTCGGAGATGGTAAACGCACGGTTCCCTTACCAGCATCCGCAAGTCGAAGGCCCTCGCCACCGACTCCCGTTCTCGACCTCGGAGGACGCAACCGAAGCGCTGCACATCCGGGAGGAACAAGAAGACGGCCGTGTCGTCATACAAGCAGGGCGTATCTCGGGGGTCCGCGAGGGCAACACTTATTCGGTCATGCCATTTGGCTCTGAGAAGCCTGTTCCCGGCGAGGAGCTTGCGACGGCTCTCGTAACAGAGGCAACCGCATTTAAAGCGACTGTTGGGCTTTCACCTGGCACAGATGGTACGAAAGCAATCCCCGCCGGCGGTGCCCTCGCCTTTCTCCAGTACAGCACGCTCTACAGATGGCCGGTGGTCCTCCCCCCGGAGCTTCCGTGGCTTCGCGAAATGGTGAGCGCGTCAAGATTTGTACGGCCTGCGGAGCCCCGAGACGAGGCCTCGACCCTGGCCGAGTTTTCCTTCAGCGCATCTGACGGCCTCCTCACCTTGCGCAACGGTTGCGGCCACGTCCTAGCCGCTACGTCGTCAGCCGACCTCGACCTCGATGCGAAACTCCGGCTTGTCCAGTGGGCTGAGCAGCTCTCGCGGGGTCAGCATCTGCTATCGCTGGAATGTGAGACGGAAGATGACGTCCTCGTACACGCCATGGAGGTGACGTTCGGTCTTGTCGGTGCGGCTCTGAGTCGCGGAAAAGACATCCCACACGACGGGGCCGGCCACCTGTTCGAGGATGACTTGATCTACATTGAGCTGTTCAACCATGGCACCGAGAAGGTCTATGCTTGGATTTTTGATGTCAACGCAAGAGGGAACATTGGCCGGATCTCGCGCTCCAACCACACGGGCGCCGAGGTGCCGTCGAATCTATGGGAAACTCTCGGATATCGCAACGACGGCCTGGGTCTTAAGGGGCTACCGATCCGCTGGCCGAAGGGCCTCCCCAGGACAGCACCGCTGGAGGAGACGCTCGTGTTCATCTTCACAAATCTGCCCGTCGATTTGAACCACCTATCTGATACGAACAGCAACTCGTTGGCGGACCGGACCCGCCTATCACAGCTGGAGCAGCTCACATACAGGATTGCAACCGGAGAGGGTCGTCGTACCGTTACCATCGATGAAGGCGGTAACCAAACCCGCTACGCCATCTTACACATCCCTTTCCTGCTCCATCCCAAAGCCGTCCCGAGCGCGAGCTAGGAACGGACAAGGATGCAGAAAAAAAGCCGGGAAAATATAAAGATGAATGGGTTATTTGGGCGAGTCCGACGCGGAAGGATGACAGACACACAGTGTGGACCAAGAAAAAAGAAAATCTCACTTTGTAGAAACGCCGCTAGTCTAGATTCTATCTCTTCGTTAACAGAATTTTTTCATACACCGAAATGAATGTAGGGAACCCAACTCGGAGGTTTCTCATCATCCTGATCAGCTTCAATGTCCCTTGGCGGCTGCGGCGGCGGCGACGGCAGCACGAAACCTCCTCCTGGATCTCCGTCCATCGAGCTTGATCCCTTCATCAGCCCGGCGGCTTCTCCATCTTCGGTTGGCCTTTCCGAGACCCATCTGTTCCTAGCTTCCCTGGCCGCTGTGTGAAGTCCCAAGCACACCGCCTCATCCGTCATGCCCTTGTCCCTGATCACTTCGTACATCACCCTCGCAATGTCGACGCAGGTTTCGTCATTGACATCCCACAGAGTTCCCACGACGTGGCGAAACCCCACAAGCTGGAAAGCACCGATCAGGTGGATGCTCTCGTCGACAAACCTCTCGTCTCTGACTCGACCGGTCCCGCACGCCGAGAGGTAAGCGAGAAAGGGCGCACGTTCGCGAAGATTGTTCGTCTGCATCAGGGTACCGATCGTCAACGGGTCGCTTTCCCAGTCCTCGAGGAGCAGCTTGCTCTGGGAAGGGTCGGCGCTGCTTGTGTTGCAGTGCCCCGCAAAGTGGAATATCTGGCAGCTCGGCAAAAGATCCAAGACAACCGGCTTTTGTGGTCTAGGTTCGATAGCGTCGATGCCCATCGATTCGCAGATGTCATGCAGCATGGCTACCTCTTGAGCTGCGAAGGGAAGGCTGGTTATGTGTCCCGGGGTGTCTTGCATAGAGATTAGGAGCGCCCGGGGTCGAGCTGATGGCGTGGATGCCGGTTGACGACGCTGGCGACTGCGTATCATTGCCTTGATGGACAAGCTGTAGGATGACATTACTCTGTCGAGTGCGTTCAAGTTATCGGTACCGTTTTTGTTGTTGTCGTCGTTACGGAATCGTCCAGCCGCGTGGAGAGGAAATTTGGTCAGGAGCCCCGTGGGGATCCACCATATGCGTGGCCAGGCATCATCGGCAGACGGTGGCTGGCGAATGTCAAGGGCGTCTAGAACCGGATTCACAATGACATCCCACAACCACTCCAAAATTTGGGGATGTCCTGTGTAACCCGTTTCCGCTATTCCCTCCAGCGCACCCTCGGTCAAGTTCGGCAAGGCCAGCAAGCGTACCTGATGGCGTTCGACGATGATTGCATCGCAACGGTACCTACTAACATTGATGGTGACGATGGGACCATGCGCGGCGGCAGCTTGCATATTTTGGCCGCTCGGTGGCAGCAAGAAATGTTGAAAGCCTTGTTGTTGACGAATTTTGATAATGAGCCGATCGAACTCGTCGGCGGCGTCGTAGCGGCGAGTCGCCCAAGCCTGGTCATCCTGGTAACGGTCTTGATCGGTTAATGAGGCAGGCCGGATGAGGGGCGGCTCTAGCTCGTCTCTTAGACGGATAAACTTCTCCGCTAGCTCAGGGCGTTCTCTCTGTAGGTCCGTAATATCCGCTTGCATCTCCTCGAGGGAGCCTGTGAGCACACCGCGACCTTGCTCAAGAAATTCAAGCGCAACCAGTGGACTTTCTCCATGCTGTATCGCGGCGGCGGCGGCGTCACACGCCAGCCCAGCGATCTCAGCCACGAGATGCTGTTTGTCAGATATGCTGAGCGAGCGTGGCGTCAACATAGGAATGAGGCCGAGGGTAATCCTTGACGTGTCATAAGCCTGCTTCCAATCCGGAGTGAATGCATAGCACGTGAGGAGTGACATGCCAGCTTTTATGCGAGAGATTACCGACGAGTTAGGATGACATAGAACTGATTTGTAGCAAGATATTGCCCCTTCGATGTCAGCTGGCATGACAGTGGTCAAGATCCGAGCACCAAGTGCTTTCCCAAGGCTGTGCAAATAGGCTGTACGGTTTCGAGTATCTTCAGGAGTCGCATCGATAGCTTGCTGTAGTATGCGAATCGATTCGTCAAGATCAGCCGTCGATTTTGTATTCGAGTATCTCTTGCCAAGTAAGCCTGCCAGCGTGTGCAAGCGATTTGCCTTGTGGGGATGGTCTGTTGACGTCAGGTCAACAGCCTGTTGTGTCGCCAAGATGGCTTCTTCAATGTCGGTCTCCAATCTCGTCTCCAAGAACCTCTCTCCGAGGGCGATTCCGAGGCTGTTCTTCAAGGCAGCTATGTGACTTGTATGATCCTCTGGGGTCAGGGAAATAGCCTTTCGTATCGATGCGATAGCCTCGCCGAGGTCGCTCGATTGGCGTACCTTGGAATACCTGTCCAGTAGCAGAAAGCAAAGGTTGTTCAGGTAACCTGCTAGGAATGAGAGGGCTTCAGAGGTTTCGGGGGTTTCAGCGACAGCTTCTCGTAGTGTCCGAATGGCATTCTCGAGATCGGAAATTGCTCCAATCCTTGAATATCTATTGCCGAGACACATGGCCAACGTATTTAACCATGACCCTCGTATCAACGGATCTCCTTGTGCCGAAATCTTGCTGACGGCTTCCTGAGCAGCACGAATGGCGTTATCGAGGTCGGCCAGTGCTTCTGTTCTCCGATATCTTTCTGCGAGCATGACTCCAAGCGAATGTAGCTGGCTTCCACGACCCGGGTGGTCGATTGGTGTTGTGTCGATGGACTCTTGCGCCATTCTAACAGCTTCTTCAAGGTCAACCGCTGCACCGATCGCACAGTACTTTTTGTACAGTAGGGCCCCCAAGCGTTCTAACCGTCCCCCGCGGTCCGGATGATCTGCTGGTGTCGCTCGAACACAATCGTGCCCCACTCGAATGGCTTCTTCGAGATCGGACATCTGTCCAGTCGTCGAGTATTCTTGTAACATGTGGGCTCTCAAATTGTCCAACCGCATTCCCCGCTCTGGGTCATCTTTGCGTGTGATGGCAACAGCTTCCCGTGACACTCGGAGAGCTTCTTGGTGGTCAGCTCTGATGCCGGTCTTCGAATATCTGGTGTTGAGAAGAGCTCCGAAATTGTTCAGCCACATTGCTCGGTCTTCGTGGCCTTGGGGAGCCTTATCAGCAGCCTGTCCTGCAACGCGAATGGCGTTGTCGAGATCAGCCATCTCGCCCGTGATCGAATATTTGTCGCGGAGTAGGTTTCCGAGGTTGTTCAACCAGATTCGCTTATTCGGGTGAACTTCTGGGGTGGCATCGAGAACTTCCTCCGCTGTTCGGATGGCTTGTTGGAGGTCATCCATCCTCTTTGTCTGGTCGTATTTGAGATAGAGCAAGAGCGCAATGGCGTTCAGCAGCCCGGCCCGGTCAGGATGGTCTGCTGACATTATGTTGAGGGCTGCGAGGCCCCGCCGGATCGTCTCATCGGAGTCGTCCATCGCTTACCGTATAGCAGCCAGGAGAAGTGTCGCAAGAGGGCCGGTGTCAGGCTTGTGCATGATAGTTGAGAGAAGCACCAAAGTCGAGTGCAATTGGAGATAAAATACCGCAGCGCACGGGCTTATGTTGAGATGCAGGTGGTCCTGCGCCTCCCCCGCCCCCGTTGCAGTTCACCAGTCACCGATCGGGCTGCCAGAACGCTTCGATGGGGTGGCGGCAGTCAGCCGCTGAAGAGAGAACACATTACCTTGTTCTCACTCAACTGGAATAGGCGTGGATTCTTACCAATTGCCTTTCCAAGTCGACGCATCGCGCTTTTCTTACCCTCGCCGTAGATCAGCGGCATGAAGATGTCGAAAATGCCGAGAAGGCAATACGCCATGTCTTCTTCGCGGGTCGTTTGCTGACTACCAGTGCCGAACAGAGATCGTCTGTCGCCCAGTTTCTGGCGGTCATGTGTGAAGAATTCTACGGATAGTGCCGCGAGGAGCTCTTGGAGCGTCCAACCACGAGTGAACCACCTGCTGGCACAAAAAGCGGCTTCACACGGGCGATCAGGTCTCGGTTCAAAATACCACGGAAGGTTCCCGGGCCCCGTGTCAACCTGCGCCTTGAATGCTAGAGTTGTTAATCTGGCGGTATGCAGCGGGTGTGCGTTAGGGACTGCCGTAGGACCAACTGTTGCGGCATGGGCTGCGATAATGAGTGGCTTCGGGTCATTGGTGCAGTGGTTAGATTTGTCAATTCCCCGCATAAGTGCTTTTTGGCACCCGAACCGTTATCATAGTGATGAACATAGAGAGTATTGACCAACAGAAGTAAGAGTGGTTGCAGGAGGTGTATGAGCGTGAGACTTGGAGTTGTCATAAACTACATGTACCGCTGCACTAAAAAGCACGAAACATTTTATATATGAGACCAATTCTGGGCCACTCGGCTGGAGTTGAAGCAATCCAGCATGCTGTGGGGCAGCCTGCCGAAAATGGTAATCATGGTACGTAGCAAGCCTGAGCCAATCCTGAGCACACACTGAGCCGAGCCTGAGCAGGGGTGAGCAATGTCACGTCGGCGAGGGACGAAAAAGGAAATTTTATATGCCCAGGTTCGCCTCATAAAACACTTATTCAGAACTGTTCGACAAAACCGTCGAATCTATATAGTAGCTAGTCCCCTCGTAGAATGGCATATCTGCAAACTTCTGTATACGTAAGGACCTCCCCAGCATCAACCTCGGCCTGCATGATCATACTGATTTGTACTGGATTCTTCATTCGGATGGATTTTAACCATTCGGTTCATGTTCTTCTTTGGCTTCTCTCTTTCAATTTGAGCCTTCAAACGTTCCATTTCCATCTCCAACCTCATCATCTTGACATCCTTTTCATCTGTGGCTTTGTCCACTTTTTAAAAGTCAATCGGGTATCATGAGGGAGGTTGAACAAGAGACATACACCTGATAAGCTGGCTTCAGGTGTCTTTGGTAGTGGAACACGTCATTGATATTTTTTTTTAAAAAAAATATATAAAAAAAACCCCCCATGCAAATAAAACAAGACGACCTGTGCGTGACGCGTTCAAGAATGTCAATATGTATGGTTGGATTCGTGCAAAGTATTTACAAGTCCTAGATATCCACCTCACCCCCTTTCCAGCAATAACATCCTTCGCTCTAACAACCACCTAGATCAGCCCCTTACCCGCTAACACTGATGCTAGCGCTGCCACTGCTCTGATAACCCTCCGTGGCAACAATCTGATAATCGTGGCTACCAAGGTTCAGCCCCTTGGAAGCCCACGCCCTAAAGTGATTTCCCACATTAACGCTGCCGCCGACCCGCTTGGTGGTCCTCACGCTCCAGTACTGATCAAAAGTCTTGGTGCCCTCAATGCTGGGCTGGTTGTACCGCGTGCTCTTGGCGATCGTGTAGGTGCCTCCGTCGCTCTGGAAGGTGCCCAGCCTCGACGCGCCCGAGGACGGGTCGTACGTGCCGAACGACTCGATGATGTAGTACTCGACCAGGGGGTTCTTGGTCCAGCCGTAGATGGCCAGGTATCCGTTTCCTTGCGGGTTGAAGGAGCCCGAGTAGTTGATTGTGCGCTCCTTGCCTGGGTTCCAGCCTTTGCCGCCTACAAAGTTTCCGCAGTTTTGCCTGAGAGAGAAAGGAAAATGTTAGTGGTATGTTATGCGGAAAGATCGAAAGATTAGTTAGACACATACCAGTTGACAGAGTAAGAGCCGGCATTGCCGTTGTTGTAGGTTACGGTGCCGCCGTTGTCAGTCCAGAAGGAGTAGTAGTACCCATTGTGCGTGCCGGTGGAGGACGCGGTGCCGCCGCGAGCGACAAGGTCAGCGAAGACCTCGGTCGCGTTGAAAGGCAGGTCGGGAGTGGGAGCGGCGGCGACGGTGGTGGCGAGAACGCCGAGGAGGAGCGAGGTGAGAGAGATCATCTTGATGCTTGCTGCCGGATGAAGCTGATCGAGGGTGATGAAGAAGGGGAGAAGACATCACGAAGGGAGAAAAGCTGGCCATTTTATACATCGTTTCCAAAGGAGCTTTGCCTCCGATCTCCCATGGTGACCAAGTAGTGGCAATGCCACAAGGCCTCCATCGTCAAAGTTCCACGTCTAGTGTGCGCGGCTGGCAACATTCAGTTGTTTCTCAGAAGACCATGACTAAAGTTACCACCAAACCTCGAGCCCCTGTGCAACCGCGCGTATCATGCCCCCTGATTAACAGTGTTTCTCGGAAAAGACTGGAGCCCTTGGCAGCAAAACCCGGTCTCGGGGTACAACGTGGACCAGAAACGCCACAGAGATCATCGTCATCATCATCACTATAACTCGCAAGCAAGCCCTTTTTCCGTCATGGAGGTTGCCGGCAACATTTAGCCTGAACACAGATCTACCGAAGTCGCGTTTTCCCCCGCAAAATCCATCCCTTTTTTTCTACGGAACCGGGTTACATTTCCCATCGAAAAAAGAAAGAAATAACCTTCCCCTTTCTTTGTGGCGTAAATTCCGGAATTGACCGCCCCGAAATCTTGTTAATCCCACCAATCCCGAAACAACCCCTTGACCCGCTGGACCCCGGCACGCATGATGCACCCCACAGCGCCATGTTTGCTGTATATTAAAGCATACGTTGTATGGTCTATGCTCATTGACCGCCATCGACATCTTTGCTTGCCTTTGTTGTCTGATGACCTGTACTTGTACCCGATCTGACCGCGCGTATCCTCGGCCTTGTTCCGATGCCTTCATGTTGCTCTAGTCCTCCGATCGGGTGTAGACGCCGTTGCCAGCGGCATTGCTTTCAGGCTGAACTGGCCTTTGCTTCAATGTAGAAGTGATCATCGCTGTCAGTTGTGTATTTGAAAACGGATATGCAAGCTCTGTATGTGCTTAACCGCTCTCCGGGTTCCGCGTCAAGTAAACACGATTCTAGAGAGTGATATGATTCGAGACCTTCTGAGACCAGGCAGGTCGGATTCTCACAATTCGGGCCCGAATTACGTTTATAGGTGTCTCTGAGACATAGATGTGTGCACAAGAGTACTGTCTAGTGTCTCTTAGACCATTGTTGCGCTCCTTCGCAGGCTCCGTGATGTGATGCATTTTTTCAGGATGCAGGGTGGACCTTCGGAGAACAAGGCAACCAGCTATTCGTCCAAAAGACACGAGAATGAAGCCAAGACAATCCTTCATCTGAATCTTGCCTCGGTAGGATAAAGAAACACGGGATTAGATGATGATGTCGAGGATGGTGGGTCATGTGGTATCGTGATTCACCCGCGAGGTGGTATGGACCAGAATGCAATGGAGGGTGAATCCTGCAACTAGCTGTGTAAGCAAGGAAGAAATATTCTCTAACCGCGTCTTCAGTCTGGGTGGAGGATGTCGGGAGTTGTTGTCGGGTTTTTACAAAGTTCTGACGTGAGAGAGCGGTCAAGTAAAATGATAGAGTCTTGGTGACTGTCCTGCCGAATGCCGGCCGTTGCCATGGCCTCTGTCGTGAATCTTCTCGCCTCCTGCACGTAGCACAGGACGATAACTCGGTGTCTCGCCAAATTTCCGTCATCGTATGACGGGGGCTGCGTCAGAAGCTGAATTCTCTACAAGCGATCATCCGCTTTTCTGGGGCCTCGCGAGTGTTGATGCTGACATAAAACAATGCTGACCGGGTCATCATGTCCCACAGACTTACCGTCCATGTATCAACAGGTCGGCTTACCTCGTTGACAAGGAGGATCACAGATAATTTCGGAACTTAAGCCTACTTCTATCGTGCAGGTGAGAGGGCTCGGAGGAAATGGTTGAGATCTTGACCATTTAAGCTGACTGAAATCGACCTAGATACACAAAATGGCAATTTCTAAAGTCGCGTCCTGTCGTACACAGCAATCGCAGTCCGCCGACTCGATCCTTGCACGCTCAGTTGAGTGTGATTGACGCCGAACCACTGCTCCCTGGACCACCGGTTTTGGTATACCCTTCAACCGCCATGACCACATAATCGTGTCTTCCCAACCTCATTCCCCTCTTTGCCCACTCGTCAAAATGCTTCTGCGTCGTCACAGTGCCGCCAACGCGCTTCTCGGTCCTGACTGACCAATACTGCTGGAAGGTTCTCGTGCCCTCAATCGATGGCTTGTTGGTTCGGGTGCTCTGGTAGACCTCGAAGGTGCCTTCATCAATGGTAAAATTGCCCTTGGATGTCCAGGGCTCGTTGGGCGCGAGCTCGGCATGCGATTCGAGGATGTAGTACTCGATCAGGGGGTTCCGCGTCCAGCCGTAAACGGCGAGATAGCCCGGACCGGTGGCATTGTAAGTTCCAGAGTACCTGATGGTTCTGGCCGAGTTGTGTTAGCAATTCTTGAGTATTGTTTCCCGCCGTGCAGACTCACTTGGCACCTCCTCCACTCCATCCCTTTCCGCAAACAAAACCGCCTTTACTGTTCCAGTTGGCTGAGAAGGAGCCTCCTTGGCCGTTGTTGCATCGGATATTGCTTCCTCCTTCGGACCAGTTCTGGAAGTAGTATCCTTGACGAGGGTGGACGCCGCGGTCCGGGTCATGCGGTGCCGCCAGGGCGGCCGGCACCAAGGGCATGGCTGTCAGCAGAACCGAAAGTTGAACCATGTTGACTAATGCCCTAAGAGAGACACGGAAGTAATACTGGATCGTATGAGGAACGATAAACTCGGGAGGGAAGGGTCGCCCTTTTTATATTCGGCTGTCGGGTGTCCTGAGATCGTCCGAGAAAACCAGAGACCAATAAGAAAGGGGGGCAAGAGAGCTTGAACAGAGATTCAGGTAGAAACTATGTGTAGTTCCAAGGTTACAACCCATGTTTCCTGATCACAATTCGGCATGCCTTTAGGCTGAAGCCATCAACAGCTTCTATGGACGACAAAAGCTTGGGATAACCCTGACGTTAGCCAATAAATGACCGCACAACTGCCGACATCAATATAACTGATCGTCCGGGGTGCATAAATTTCCGAGTGACGTCTGCATTGGCTCTGTTCTGCGACTACCGAGGCTCTCGAATAGGGTTTTCTCGAAGCGGCCCAATTGGACATCCGCTTTGTGGTGTTTAGTCGCCATGTGGGAGCGCTTGTAGGGCGAGGTTATAATGTGGGAGATAATAACAGCATATATAGTTGCAGAGGGGTAAAATATCGATTTTGTTGTGGCGTTTCTGCCCTGTGTTCGGCCTCGTTAATCTTCGCGTCGACCGCTTGTTTCGGTTCTTGCAAAACTTACTCTTGAAAGTTCTGTTGTTTGAACAGAGTTGCATCTGAGCAACCACGATGGTCTCGGGCTGGCTCACTAAATTGGGAAGTGACGCAATCCAGCGCTTGCGCGAGTGCAGGAATGATGAGGTGGAGAATGAGAGAAAAGGTGTGCTTGTTGTTTGATGACGGAAGGAAGGTGCGGCGAACCTGACCCCGCTTTGTCAGGACGCAAACGCCAGCTGAAAAATAACAGTTTTGAGCAGAGCCAACCTCTACACCGCTCCTACTCTGAGCAGCCAATCTCATTTTTGATGCACCAATCCTCCGAACAAAAAGCAAAGGGAGACCGGTCATCATGGAAGCCTCAGCCTGGTGGGTGGCGCTAATCCATGTTGGGCCTAGCGACTTAGACCTGCGTCTCCCGCAGCCCCCGACCCTTTTTAAGACCCCACACTTTCTCGTGCTGCCACCTGCCGCCTGCCATCTGCTGTCTGCGGTGCTGCTGTCTTCTGAGGGGTACCTCCAGGTTGGAGGTAGAAAGGCTACCTAGCATACCTACTCACCATCTCGGCACCAACCCAACATGCAATTTTATCTCTGTGCACGGTACGGTCAGCTCCAACCTGAAAAATTCTTAAACTGACTGCAGACTTTTTGGCTTGCTTTGAGACGCCACGCCGCCACTATCGACCCGACATTCTTGATGCCACTTTTTGCCTTGTTTTGATGCCTGGCTCTTGAGCCCGTTACGTATTGATGCCATCAGCCTGCACACCCGTGCAAACGACCCCATGAGGACCACGAGAAGCTCAACAGCCCGCAGTGAGTTCACAGTCATATTGCTCTTCCCGTCACGAGTCGCGGGCATCAATGAACCATAACTGATCATGGCCTGTCTCCTCCGTGTCACCAGATGCGTCGGCCATAAAACGCGACGAGGGCCCCGCCGAGCGCGTCAAGGCTGAAGCTCCAGATTCATCATGGCTGAGCCCCATTGCCAGATATTTCGGAGATGACGGCATCCCCAGGCGCTTCATTCGCCGCTGTAGCGACGCCACCTCGGTCAAGAGCCTGTTGAGCGTATCTTCAATCCCGGGGTCAGACGCTTACGAGTCCGATGTCGACATCGAGGATGCCACCCAAGTCAGCCCAAACACATCCCCTTCCAGTCAAGCGGGCAGGGACTCACCAACTCTGGAGTGCGACTTCGTTGAATACGGTCTGGAGATCCCAAAGATCCACATGGGCAGTACCGGCCAACCGCCATGCAGCTCGGACCATCACGAGGCTAGCCCAGAGCTGGGCACTTTGTCAGCAAGCCGCGCCAACCTGGCCAACAGCATGCTGAATGACGGAGCTCCTGAGCTCCTTCAAAGGATTTCACATTCTATGTCGCCAGTTCTCGACATCATCAAGCCGGATGTGGGGTCACCGATCCTTCACCCCTCCATCGAGAATGACCTGGATTTGCACACCAAAGGGTCAGCCAACACAGGCCAATTAACGCCCGATTCTGATCACCAGGTGAATGAAGTTGAGAGATTGTCATCTTTGGTCCCGGGTTTTACCCCAGATTCGATCTCCCCGGATGTTGAGAGGTCCCAAGGCGACCGTCTCGAAATTGCAGACCCACCAGATCCAGGAAAGCCCGCCGCCCAACCTACAAACATGGGGTTTCTTGTTTTTGAGCATTGCAGCAGTAAGGTCGAGGTCGCCATGCAAAATTCAGCAGTAGCCATCATCAAGCAGGAATATCCAACGCTGGGTTGTGATGCCATTTCTGACCGAACCAGCTCGCCGGAGACCCTCGTCCAAATTCACCAAAACACTGTATCAGCAACCTCCGAAGCTACCAATCATCCCAGCAGGCCGAGCTCACCAGATGCTGTTTGTGATTGCCAGATGATCCCTGCTATTCCAAATTTCGACACTCCGGAGCAGGATGTGGAACTGCACAACACCATTCGGCATGGCCAGTATGTGGATTCACGTTGCCCCAGTACCGATGGTGTGAAAAACGTCGCGGAGTTGGAGGATAATGTTGAGGGGGGACGTGAAGAGAATCCTGGCATGGAGTATGACGCGGAGATGCGGGACGACATCAATCACAACATGGAGAATGAACCACCGTTGGGCATTGTAATGACCATCAATAAAATCGAGAATGGCTCACAAGAAGCGTACCATATTCACATGCCAATAGTGGATGTATCCAACGAAACCGCTGTCGGAGATACTCAAAATGACCTTGCGAAGAGTGCGGATGCCGAGTTACCGGTCTTTGATCAGGGAAGTGCCGCCGGTGCGGACCCAACTGTCGAGATCCTTCAACCCGCCAGCTCAACTCGGGGGACTCCTTGGGAGGAGACCTGTGTTGATCAAGTACCAAGGGCTGGCCGGCCAACTTCCGAGCCACCTCGCGTCAACACCAATCCCCATTCCACATTTACCCGTTTAGGGTTTGCCAGAGCTCGAAGCATTGGAGCAGAATCTCCGGTCTCAAATTATTCAAGAGCTAAAGAAGCCAACAATGAGGTGCGAGACGAGGTTCAACTTGAAGCGGCCACACCAGCAGGTCCACGAGACCTGCCAGTCGTCAAGTTACAAGTTCAAGAAGAAAGACTAGAAACCAGCATTGATCGAGTCTCGTCAAATCCGCTTGTAGAGGAATATGTGCAGGCTGTTTTTGTTTTTGTTGAAGATGACAGCACTTCCCGGAGACAGAAGGGAAACTCCATCCCGCCTCCAGAAGAGCCAGATGAAATGCTGGTTGATAGCCCATTCCCGGAGCCCGATTCACCATTGACAGACATTGACCCGGAGGAAGAGCGCCTATTGGAGCAGAATATGATCAAAAAGGAAAGCAAAAGAACAATGCCGCTGCCAAGAAGAGGACTTTTCACCACCCCAAAAGATGGCGAGATTATCCTTGACGAAATAATAGTTTGTACAAACTGTCCACCCGGACAGTACATTGACCCTGAGCCTGTTCAACAATCGATATCCCAAAGTGCCTCAGCCAGGTCCAGGTCCAGGCAGAACAGACTACAAACTCAGATGACGGGCTCAGCTCATCCATTCTCAGTGGCACGGACCTCATCCCGACAACGGAAGCGTCCAGCAAGGCTTGAACTTGAGATGCAAGCTGCTTCTGCTGCACGACGAATCAAAAGGCCCCGTGTCAGCAAGATATCCCAGATCGACACAGGCTCGGTTTCTTCGAAACTGATTTTCCCCTCTCTTGTTCCGCAAATAAATGAAGAGCCAATCTCTGATCAAAACGGTCACGGCATGTCCCTCCGGCAGCGCAGCAGTGGCCCGTTCAGGAATTCGGAGCGTGAGCGCGCTGCCCTAGTGTGGTTGTACGACCACTACAATGGGGATATGAAGTCGGTGAGGAATGAGTTACCCGGGAGTTGGGGGCGAGGGTCAGATGAAAAGGATAGACTGTTGAGAATATTAGGAGAAGTGGAGATGGAAGGTGGCATTAAACTGACTCCCATGCATAGCGAGAAGGCGAGGAGGCTGATTGGCTTTTGTGAGAGAACATGAATGCTGTTGAAGATCATGTCTGTCTTGGGCCTGTTTTTTTTCCTGCTGTCTGGGCGTTTGAGGTTATGTCGTCTTTTGTATTTCTAACATCGGTCTCGACGACCTTGGAGTTTCTCAGCATGTGGCATCTGTGCTCCTTTTTGCTTCAACCAAGAATTCAGGGGCAGTCTTATGCCAAGGACCCGTGACTCCTGAGGGCAAAGAGTAGGCCTTCATTTGGGACTAGCGGGTTTTACGCTCTGATATTACTTTACCCTCTACTTTACCAATGTATTTGAGTTTGGTAACTGACTTCACAAGGCCATGCGAGTTGTCACAAGCCGTAGCAAAACTTTCTCACAGCCAGGCTGTACGAGTTTGGGCGGAAGGCCTGGGTAGCGCAGACGCAGCCAGAGTTCTTGAGTCGGTCGAGGTAACCTAGGTAAGTATTTGCCCAGCATACAACGCCCGTGTACCGTGCCGATAGTTGGGATCATGTTATCAATGACTTTTCACTAAATCGTCGCAACCAGTGGGACGTTTCCCGAGGATCGCCCCTATCAATCACATGATTCACATGTGCCCATCAAGTTGGGCAAGAGCACGTAAACAGGAACCGTTGCCTTTTCTCACAGCTGAAAAGAATGTGAATGCAAGCTCCTCGGTGGCCCGGGAATCCGCAACCGGCGCTGGCGCTGGTGGCTGCTGGCACTGGCTGGGGACAGTGCTCATCCTCTGTCTTGCGGGCTGGCCCTCCTCCCGGGCTCCTGCCTCAACAGTGACTTGGACTGTCTAGGCCCAGCCTACCTACAGCATGGCACCTACCAGGGAAGAGAGGCTCCTGCCAGGTTCTTCATTGCAAGGAATTTCCCAACATTGTGTCATGTTGGAGCGAATTTCCCTTATTTTTCCTCGCTTCTTCAAGTTCCATCGACTTCTGTTTCGGCATCTGGTAAATAATCATCTCTAATTCCGGTCTTCTTTGGCGTCGCACATTCGTCTCAACTCTCGCTTAGCCATCCATCATGGACACACCCATCGACGGCTTTCTGCCCTTTGGCAGCAACGTACCATATCTAGCACCTCTCCAACCGGGGGTGCCCATGATCATGCAATACTTCGAGACGCTGAGGCGTGACACGCGAGTGTGTCTGTACGATGTCTGCCATGTCATTGCAACCTACCTGTGGCACCACGAGAATAGCCTGTGCAGCATATTCTTCGCCCCTCGGCAAGAACTCGAGAACAATGCAATCACGGATATTTGTATCCTCGTATCTAGTGAGATCAGCGACCCCGACCGGTGCGGGATATGGTTCTTGAACAGGTCATTGAGGCGAAATAAGCATGGTCGGGATCTTGTCACCATCACCTACTTCCCGACCCTCGAACTCCTGCGTAATCACGGTGAACCGATCACGTACACGGCCGCTGTTGATTCCACGCAGCCTCATCAACAGTGGCGGCCATTAGATCGGCGGCGCGACGGAATCGGAATGTCCAGCAGTCGGAATTTGACAGGGCAGGAGCTAGTCAGAAATCTGGTGATTGATCGGCACTGGAAAACTACCCTGAAGATGGGTGCAGAGGTCTTGTCAGTATTTACAGGACTCGTATTATTTTGGCGGAATCAACTGACTCAAAGCAGCTTCAATGGACAGCAAGCAAAATTCAAGTGCCCCCCCGAAGAAATCCCGGCGGGTGCAAGAAGTATGAACGGGTACACGTACATGCCGTCCGGGAATCTGCCGTTGGGGAATCTGCCGTTCGGGAATCTGCCGTACCAGATTCTGCCGTCTCGAAATCTACCGCACATTCCGTACCAGAATTTTCCGCATACTCCGTCCGGGAATCTGCCGCCCGGGAATCTACCGTCTGGGAATCTGCCGTCCGGGGATCTGCCGCACACTCCATACCAGACTCTGCCGCCCGGGAATCTGCCGTTCGGGGATCTACCGTCCGGGGATCTGCCGTCTGGGGATCTACCGCACACTCCATACCAGACTCTACCGCCCGGGGATCTGCCGTCCGGGGATCTACCGCACACTCCATACCAGACTCTGCCGCCCGGGAATCTGCCGTTCGGGAATCTGCCATTCGGGGATCTGCCGTCCGGGGATCTGCCGTCCGGGGATCTGCCGTCCGGGGATCTGCCGTCCGGGGATCTACCGCACACTCCATACCAGACTCTGCCGTCCGGGAATCTGCCGCCCACTCCGTACCAGAATCTGCCGTACACTCCGTACCAGAATCTACCGCCAACTCCATACCAGAATCTGCCGTCCGGGGATCTGCCGTCCGAGAATCTACCGCCACACCCCCCCTACATGAAGCAACAAGACCACGGCCCGGCGACACGCTGAACAAATGAACATGTGAGATAAAGAATAGCATAACTCTATCAGAATAGTCTAATAGAAATAGCGTACAGCGTAAAAAAAATACAGGCAGTATTGATGAACTGGAAAAGGTGCAAAAGTTTCAATATTTCCGATGATGCAAATATATATCAAATGGAACACCAGGCCAAAAGAAAGGCCGCCTTGTCTTTCTGCCACGCGAAACGGTGCACGAGTGGCTGAGACCTGCACCATTTTGTGCTCGTGCGCCCGGCGGTTCCTCACCTACCTGACTTACATGTACTCCTGCAGCCACCTCTGCAGGTCGGCGGCTGTTTGGGACCTTCTTTTTCCCGTCAGGTCGGATCTTCAACAACGTGTTATGCAGCCCGTTCAGGAGGCCCAATGTTTCTGTATTGATCTTTTTCTTCCATGAACCTTCCGTGATCAATGAATAGTCTCAAGTGCGCCGAAGTTGCCGCGGTTTTTTTAGTTTTTTTTTTGTCCTTCTTTGGAAGCGAGAAACAAGTTTACAAGACAGATTCTTGTTGAATCCAGAGCGTTATCGGGGATAATTGGAAAAAAAAAAACCAAAAAAAAAACCATAAAGCCTGATCAATTATACGGTCACAATCCCAATCCACTTATCTGCGCAATGCATGTCACATGGTTATCACATGACATGGCTCAATTAAACTATCTGCCACGACTCGAGCTCTAGATGCCTTCAATGTTTGCCAGATATGGTAACAAGGCCGGCTACCAAGGCATTTGCCCTGGCCGCACACAAACAAGCAACCACGCTGGGCAAACCTTTTTCCAGACTTGCATTTCGAATTCATCGCATCCACCCTTGAAGATATTTTTATATATACATGCAAGACCAAGTCTAGGCCCACAGTCCTGCTCCCAGCACCTCTGGTGTGTTACATCCCATCCCTGGCGGGTCTCAAACTACTGGCATGGCTGTCCAATCATGGGCAGTGAAATCTAACACGGGATGGTGTCAACGCTCGGGCTAATTTATTATAACAGGGGTCCTTGTCGCATCTGCAAAGGTGGCCCGCGCGCTGGCTCGGGACGCGACGCTTCCTCCGTTCCCTCCGAGATCCTCTCAGCCTCAATTTCAACGTCTGCTTTCATCTGCGGGGGATCACTGGCCATCTTTTTTCTCTTTCGCATACCCGCCCGTTGAGCGAGTGATTTGCCGGATCGATCAACGCGGAGCCCTTGCAGCAATTGTCCGCCCTCAGAGACGATACGCCAAGACCGGCGAGGCTCCACATGCCTGATCGAGGGGGGTTCCTGGGTAGGACCCACTGAACCATCTGCGCCCCGTCGACCGTTCCCAGAGTCTCGGGACTGGCGGTCTCGGCCAGCCATGGCATTCAACCTGCGGACCAACAAGACGCTCTTCATCAGGCCAAATTTGACGTCGTCCTCGTCCTCCCCAATACCCACATCAGATCCCATCGCAACACAAGACACAACACGCCCGAGCAGCCAGCTCACATTCTCCCGCAGTAACAGCAATCAGATCAGCCCAATCCAGAGGACCACATCAGCATCTTGGGCGGGCACATCGACCGTAGCCACACCGTGGGCCCCGGCGCCATGGAATCCAAATGACTCTGCCGTTCGGCGCTTCTCGAAGCCCGCCCTGGTAACCCACAAGCAGACTCTCGGCACACACGTCATCAACGCGCGGAGGGCCTATTCCAAAGCTTTCCTTGCAATCCAAAAGGTCGCCGCTAAGAACGTCGACGTTTCCGCCGTTTTGCAGAACAGCACCGAGCAGGACGTGGCCGACGCCGCCCTCGACCTCTACGCTGGCCAGTCTGCTGTCGATAAACGTTTTACATCCCGCTTCATTGACACGCTTCACCACTACCATGGCGTGTTTGACGTCCTCTCCCAAACCGACTTTAGCTTTCTTACAATCCTCTGGGGCGGGATGAAGCTTATCCTTATTGTGAGGCTTCGACCCTGCCTGTGAAGTATTTTTGCACCCACTAACCAAGTGTCAAACTGATAGATGGCCAAAAACCGCGGCGATCTGCTGATGAAGATCACAGACAGTCTCGTCGATATCGGCATGGCTCTGTCGCGCGTGGAGATGCTAGTAAAGCTGTACCCGACAGCGAGAATGGTCGAGCTTACATCGCAGCTGTATGCCGCCGTGCTCGAGTTTCTGGAGGAGGTAATACTGCTGTTTCAGCGGAGCGCCGTTCGCCAACTCTTTTCTTCCCTGGTCCAGCCCTTCGACGACAAGTTCGGGCGGGTAATGGATCGGATCCAACGCGTCGAGGGCTGGATCCAGAAAGACGCCATGGTATTGCACGCGATGCAGTCAGCAAGCATGGCACATCATCAGATCGACTCGTTTTTGCAGCGACGACACATGGAAGATGCGCTCAGAGGAATCCCCAAAGGGCACATCCCCGACATTATCCTGAAGATCAAGGACACCCTCTTCGAGGGTTTCGAGTCCCAGGCGGACTACCATGAGTCTCTTGCAGATACGTACGGCGTCACATCTGGCGCATGGGGGCAATGGTTTGCCGAGGAACAACGACATCTTCCTTCGAACCTCGCGCCCACGACTCGCCTCACGCATGGCCTTTGCGACGCCCCCGACTTTCAGCACGCGTTGCAATGGAAAGCGCAGCAGAAAGCACAGTCTCCGCATGTGCCTTCTGCATACATTATCTGGGCACCAGACATGACGGCGCACTCCGCCATCGCTTCTCTGATCTTCCAGATTATCCAACAAAAACCTGCTGTCGTGGCCGAACGCAATATTGACATGAGCATGTTTTCTCGCGCCAACGCTTCCATCACCGCCTTGTGGAACCTGTTTGTCAACCTAATGAAGGACCTTGGAGGATGTCTAATCTACATCTCTATCGGTTCCATCGGCCCCGATGAGTTCGCCGTTGTCGACAAGTTTGTTCACGCCGTGAAGAACTGGGACGGGCCTCCGGTGTCCGTCACTATCATCCACCCGTTTAACGAGGGTTTCATCGCCGACGAGGACGTCATCGATATTGACGGTATCTATGACGTCCACCCGTCCCTCACCACCACGGACGCCTTGCAGCATGTTTTGATGCTGGAGCTCGACCTCCGCGACGTCCCTCCGACCATCCGAGCACTCCTCTGGGATGCTGTCTGGCGAGAGACCCGGTACGCCATCATCGGCGTCAGCTTCCGACAACTTACACGCATGGTGCAACAGGTCGCCGAGACGCTTTCGCAGAAACTACTCAACGATGGCGAGATCACCCAGACGGACAAAGAGTACTGGCTTGCCGGAGTCCAGCGTTGGATGGATCACAAAGCAGCCTCGGATAACGTCCGCGAGCAGATCCAACGACACCTCGACATGATCGACCTCAGTCTGCCAGAAGAAACACGCAAGAGCCTAGGACGTCACGTCAAGCTCTTGATTTTCCGCATTGACTCAAATAAAGTCGGTACGCTTGCGACAAAGACTATGACACAAGGGCAGCGAGACCGGATTTGGGAGTGCATGGAGAAGGCCATGGCCAGCGGTCCAGAGGCCATGTTCTGTGGATGCGTTGAGGAGACAGTGGCCGACGCGCTGGAGGTGTTTACGGAAGTGCCTAGCAGGAACCCGAAGCAAGCCGCCGTGACGGTGCTGAAGTTGTTGGATGAGAGATTTGGCTGGGAGGGGAAGTGGAAAGAGACGATATCGAGTGATCCCGAGCTTATTGTCAAGAGCATTCTGGAGAGCATCACAATGGGGTTTGAACTTGTTGCTGAAGCTCTTCTTGAGGAAGGAAAGCAGGAGACGGCCGAACGAGATACATGTGAAACTTTGGGATCCATTTGATGGATTAAAGAGCGTGTATTGTATGTATCTACTGCATCTAAACTGCGGGAAAAGACAGTGTTTATATATCTAAGAAACGCCACTATTCGGAGCTCTCTCGGCCTTGGCCTAATGAGTCTTTTCTCCACATAATACAGGTTTTACCTTGCATACTGGGAGTGGGCTCTCGGAGAACATGATCACGGAGAGCCGGCTCGTGGAGAACCGGCTCCCGTTCGACAATACATGAAGCTGAAACACGAATGCTTTGATGCATTTTCCAATCATCTCAGCACCAAGCGTAGTACTCGTTCGCCTCCCAAACAACATTTCCCACATCCTCCCCTCCCTTCCACCGAAGGCTAGGAATCGACCCATCCTCCCGCTCATCAAGCACCACCGCCAGCTTACCAGCCCCCTCTTTCCACAGCTCCACCGCCGCCGAGCTTGTTTCGTCCCCAGGGGCCCACACGAGGACCTTGGACAACCCCCAATCCTGCGCCTCCTTCACCGCGGCGCGCAACAAGGCCTTGACGGCCGCCGCAACGCCACCCCTCTTCTCCCCGATCATCACGACCCGCAGAATCTTGAGCTTGTTCTCGCGCAAATCGTGATCCCAGTACAACCAGCTGTCCCCATCCGCGGTTCTCGCCCCGCGGTACTTGATCTCGCGGCCCTCCCGCATGACACGCGCCACGTACGACGCGCGCGTAAAGTGCCAGGATATCTGCGCGTGGTCGGGCATGAAGGCCACGTACTTTTTGCCATCACCATCATCATTCAAAGCCAGCTTCGCGAGCCTGGACTGCAACTGCTCGCAGTCGCGCGCGCAGAGAGCAGGGATGTCGTCGTCAGTCAGGAGCACCGTCTCTCGCTGTGCTTCGGAGCTGTTGCCGGTAGGGTTGTTATACCCCGGTTGGACCTGGATGGTCACCTGAGGGCTGGGGAAATCCGGCCATCCGAGACGCGTATAAAAGGAGCGGCCGATGTCGCTGTAGAGAGCGCCGAATTCACAACCGAGCGTGTTGTCGGTGGCGTCCTGGACGAGGCGGAGCATGTGAGTTGCGAGACCGCGGCCGCGGAAGGCGGGGGGCGTGAAGACGGAGGCGATGCCGTAGGAGGTTACGATGCGAGGTTCAGACGAGGAGGAGGTGATGACTAGGGCGCGCTTGACGAGGACTTCGCAGGCGGAGACGATCTGGGTGGGATCAGATCTGTGGTGGAGGACGAAGTAGCGGGTGCTGTGGGCTGTTTTAGTGCTTGGTGGGAGGTATCGGCAATGGAAATGTGGTGAGAGGAACTTACCCCCCGTTGGCGGACAAGGTCGTCTCAGAGAGTGTCTGCTCGCGACCGATGTACTCCTCTAGACTCATGGGGCCAGCCCAGGACGCGCCGTTGAGCTCCCATGTTAGCTTGCGTTGTTGTGGGTTGGCTTCCGCGAGGACGACGTCGTCTTTCGTGACGGTGGTGGTGTCGGTGGGGGCTGTCTCGGTTGACATGGCGGTCGTTTACGGTGCGGTATTGAGTACTCTTGGTGTGGAGGGCCTCACGGTGCAATGAGGGGCGGCGCTTCCGGTGCGGGGTTTGACAGGATCGGAACCGTAAGTGGGGCGGAGCGGAGGGGTTGGGAGCGGAGCGCGGGGAAAACAAGCTCAGGCAGGCAGGGAGCGCGGCGCATGTTCTTCTTGCCTTCCGAGTCTGCGAGGCCTTGGTTTTTTTATGTGTGCAAAATCTGGGGACGTCTCTGGGTGGCAGGTAGGGTGTCAACCGAGTGCGCAAGAAAGATTTTTCAATGTGAGGCTCTTCCGCGAACTATCGGCGAGGTGCATGAGGCAGTGCAGCAGGCAGACTGAAAGGTGTGTTTCGGGGAGGAGACCCCGGTCCCACCCAGACTTTGAGTGACCATGAAGTAGAATATAGCTTTAAAAAACTTTGAGATCCTATCTATCATTGGTTCATGGTAGCGGGTGTATTCCAAAGTGGCTCTGCATCGAATGCAACTCATCGGTATGTTTTACCACTCTCCTATTCGTTCTTAGTCCAAGTTGTCATCCAGGGAAGGGGGGTAGTCCGGTTGGGGACTCTGTAGTATCTCACCTTTGAATCAGGGGCAGACATGCATGCTTTGGTAAAAACCAACAAACCCAGATTTCAGTTTGCCGCCCCTGGACTGACGCCCAATTGAATGCCAACCTTGATAATGGGGAATCCCGGCAGAGAGAGAGCTGGACACTTCTTGTGCCCGTCTTTATCTCTCAAAACGCCGATGCTACCCCAAATTCGTGAACGGCCACGTCGCTTAACTCTGACTACCGGATTACTGCCTCCAACACGAAAGGGGATATATTCACTTCTCCGCTCCACTATTGTCTTCAAGGTTACCTATACGCATGTGCTGTAATGGCACCGCAAGACTCGCAACCTTGAGGCAAAAATGCCCAAGGTGCTGATGATCTCTACCTTACCTAATCAGCCGGACATGGAATGGCAATATATGCTAAATTTCTTGAGGGGATGAGCAGTAAGCCGGCCGACACGCCAGTGGCGTTCAAGCTCGACATCACCGTCGCCGGGGTGAAATTGGCAACGCCGGTAGTGGATAAACAATCCCATGCTGAACAATCTAATCATTCCCCATCCGCTTATGAGCGAGTGGATCCACAAGTCGATGATTACTTCGCCGTGTGTGACGAGTATAGTTTGCGGACGATGTGGATCGACGGTCATACCCTGCGAGTTAATGGGACAGAACCAAGCCTCGTACGACAATCTGTTTTGGTCAAACCAGGAACTGGGTGAGAAAAATGGCATGTCTTAAGGCACAGGAAGAATAGTTGGTAAAACTGACAGCAATTCCACAGTCACGCCGTGTTCAAACAGCTGGGTGCTCAGGATGCGCCTCCCGAGTTCAAAATTTCTAATGACACCGGAGTACAAAGTGTTTAAACCTCTACAGCGGACACAGACATACCTTGAGAGGCTCAAAAACACCATGTACCGTCGGGTGCAAGTTACCGTGAAGACCTTGAAGGGAACTATACTCGAAATTCGTGTGCTTCTTGATGAAGAGACAGTTGAGGACGCGAAGAGACATATCGAGGACCAAGAGGGAACTCCCGCTGATGAACAGAGGCTTATATTCGGAGGAAGGCAGCTTGAAGACGGTAAGTCTCTGACCTTAGCCTTTCGCTTGGCGACTCAGATGTGCTAATGGGAGATTCTTCTTCTTTAAAAAGCTAAAATATTGGTCGATCACGGCATCAAAGAGGTAAACTCACATTTGCGCCACCACTCAGAGCATAGAATTGAGTCCTGTTTAACGCGATCATTCGAAGGGATCTATTTTGTATCTATGTAGTTACCAAACAGCCCCTGCGAAAGCCCCCCTGTTGTTTACCTTTCCAGTTTTGTAATTAGTAGGATAGAAGGCTCCAGAAGCCATCACAGCCAGATAACTGGCACCCTCCACTCACCACTGTAGATAGCTTCTGTAAGCAAGCAACAATTACCTCCCTTTAGCTGTTGAATTGATCACAGTGAGCCACCTGCTTCCCTCAGCACTGCTGTTGTAAGGCTGGCGTAGTGCTGCCCAAGCCCCCCCGCTATCCTGGCTACCACAGCCAACCCCATGGGCATCGCAACAAAAAGTAAAGGCGAAACTGTTCATTTTCAAGAATGGGGACCAATTTTGGCCATCTTCATATATAGGTCCAATTTCTGGGCCCATTCGACTAGAGTTAAAGCAATTCAGCATGCTGTAGCGCAGCCTGCCCAAAACCGTAATTAGGTTGAGCAAAGGTGAGCAAATCCTGAGTAATCCTGAGTAGGGACTGAGCCGTGCTTGAGCTAGGGTGAGCATTGCCACGTGGGCGAGAGGTACGGAAAAAGGAAATTTCGTGTGCCCAGATTCGTCGCACACAATAAAAATAAAAATAAGATAAAAATAAAAATAATCGGTTGGTGAGTGAGTGCAACACCGGAGTTGGGAAATTAAAAAAAAATTCCCTAATGCATAAAACTTTTGCAAAAAAAAATATTTGAGACTCGGATACCGGGAGTCGAACCCGGGGCTGTTGAGAGAACATATCACTTCTGGGAAGTGAGAGTCAACGATGTTACCGCTACACCATACCCGATTGAAATCGTGTGTGGTCCCGACTTTTCTTGAGATTCGGTGACGGATTCAGTCTCTTTGACAGCCTGCAACAGGTTTTATTGTGTGCGTGGGCGGTGTGGGGTGGGGAGGTACAGGAGGGTGTGTGGGAGTGGGGAAAGTTGGGCCGCAATCGGGTCATCGGCTATCGAAGACTTGACCACACCGCATCGATGACCCACGCGAAAGTCAGCTGCAGTCTAATGCAGCTGCCACCAAGGTGCAGGAAGAATTGCAGAATGGGTATTGGTTGAAACTCCAAAGATTCTCCGGACTCCGAGCAACGTTCTGCATTTTGCATTTTGCATTTGCGTTAAGGCATTCCAATCTCCATTTTTAGGAAAACCGACGTCAGAAAATGAGACGTGTCAATTTTTTGGTAATATATTGTGAAAAGCCGCAATCGAGATTGGGGGAAATCGATCGTACCAGGTACATTGCGGCCCTCCCTGGAAACGGGATGAAGTTGAATGAGGGATGCCAAATTCATCCCCAAGTGGTTCAATATTTCACCGAGAGCACGGGTGAGACAGGTTGCATTGTCTCTTATCCACGTGATGGTACGTACCTACCTATGCACAAAGGGAGTAGCAACACTCGCAGCGTTCCCAAGTTTCTGGGACTGTGACACACACTCACACCCGACGGCCACTCTCGGTGGAACGGGACAGGTGAATCAAGATCAAAAACCAATAACCGTTTACCGTTATCACGACGGACGGCAGCCATCTACTCCGATTGGACGGTGTGTGGGGCTTCTCATCCCATGCATGTGAAATAGTGATGCCATATTAGACCCAACACGCACACAAGTGGACATCATCATCACCCTCCTCCTCGTGTAGACCTACCTGTCATGGTAACCTTGTATGGAGTCAAATATGTGATGAAAATCGGAGAAACATGCTCCGAGTGGTGCCGACCAGAGGGATCACTAACAGATACTCCGCCCTTTTCCCCATCCCTCGATGGTGGTCAGCGGGTGGCACAGCATGTCACTGTTTAGGAAGGACGAGTGTATGATCTTGCCTACCGTTAGAAAAGAGGGTGTTGCTTAAAGAGTCCGCATGTCCTGGTAGTATTTACTATGCTTCGCCCGTATCTCTCCAAGTTTTTGTCATTGTACATGTATGATACTCGTGATATCTGCCCACCATGGATCGCACAATGTTTGAAGCACAGTCAGTCGACATCACAGAGAAGAAGAAGGACGAGATCATCGAGACAAAAATAGTCCTGGATTATTCAGTAGCGCCACCATCACCATCAGACTCAACCGCCCCCACAAACTCCCCCACATCATCATCATCAATAACAAAAGAAAAAGGAGCATTAGCCGACCTCGAGGCCCAAGATACCGAGCTCTCCCAAAAACCACTCAGCTTCTTCCGCTACGCAGTCCTAAACGTCTACAAGCGCCTCTTCACGATAACCTTCCTGGCCAACATCACAGCCTTCATCATCCTCCTCGCCCAAGGTTCCCCCTCCCCAATAGCCTTCGTCAATGCTTCGGCCATCAACCTGGCGGTGTGCGGTCTCTGCCGCCAACCACTCGTAGTCAACGCCTTGTTCCTCACCTTTGGCTCGCTACCCCGTTCCTCGCCGACGTGGCTCAAACGGCTAGCCTGCAAGATCTTCCACCTGGGAGGCGTCCACTCGGGCACAGGCGTGGCCTCTGGAATATGGTACATTGGTTTCGCCGCTCTGTACACCTCAACTACACCCACCTCGAAACCCAAACAAATCGCCATCCTGGTTTTGATATATCTGATTTTACTTCTGCTCATCTCAATAATCGCCGTGGCGCACCCCAAATTCCGGCAGAAACACCACGACGTCTTTGAACTAGTGCATCGATACTTTAACTGGGCCATCCTCATCATCTTCTGGGCTCTTTTGTTTCTGATGGCCTCCGAAGCAGTCGACAGTGGAAAAATCAACACAATCTCAAAATTCCTGCTCCCCTTACCCGCGTTCTGGATTTTGATCATCTTGACTCTCGCAACGATCCACCCCTGGCTTTTACTCCGCCGGGTCGCCGTCAAACCCGAACACCTCTCCCCGCACGCGGTCCGTCTGCACTTTTCCCACGCGACCGTGAAGTTCGGACAGGGAATCTCGGTGGCCAAGAACCCGCTAAAAGACTGGCACGCCTTTGCTTCGTTCCCGGATCACTTTGACAATACCCCCAGCGACGAAACAAAGTTTTCCGTCCTAGTCTCAAAAGTGGGCGACTGGACTAAATCCGCTATTGCGCAACAACCGACTCACCTCTGGAAGAGAGGAATCCCCACCTACGGCTTCGGCTACGTGCTGAGGATGTACAGCCGCATCATCGTCGTGACGACGGGAAGCGGGATCGGCCCCTGTCTAAGTTTCATCGCGGACGAGAATAGACCTAAGATGAGGGTGTTGTGGCAGACTAGGAGTCCCCTGGCGACGTACGGTCAGAGAACGCTCGAGTTGGTCAAAAAGATGGACGAGAACCCCGTGATTATCGATACGAGCGCAAAGGGTAAAAGAGAGGACATGCTGCCGGTTGTTTTGAGGCTGTATAAGGAGTTTGACGCGGAGGCTGTCTGCGTCATTAGTAATCCGCGGATGACGAGGGAGCTGGTGTATGGACTGGAGAGCAGGGGGGTGCTGGCTTATGGTCCTATTTTTGATAGTTGAGTTTTGTTTTAAAATGCTTTTGTGACAAAACATGCACGGTGGTTTGGTGGAAAAGGGGCGGGGTTTTGGGAAGAAATTTCTTGTGAATTTATTTTGGGTTTTAGGGGCTTTAGGGGTGTATTTATGAAGGGAGTAATGGTCTAGTGGGTCAGGATAATATTGAATAGGGGCGCGGCGGTTCGGATGGATTGGGTCGGTATTTTGTGTATCAATTTAGCTTTCAGAAAATTGATGGCTCGTCTCGCGACGTAGGAGTTAGACATTGTGTAAGGGAATATAATTTCTATCTAAACTGGAAATAAAACACACACACATAAACTCCTATTCCTACTCCTTGTACTAAACAAACTCCCTGACAGAAAACGATCTTACTCATAAAAGACCAAACACCTAACCTCAATACTCTCCCTCCCCGGCGTCCCCTCGGGCGTGTTCGGATCGATGAAAGCCGTGTGAGGCGTCAGCGCCGCGATCCCCTTCTTCCCATTTGGTGCCATGCCCTCGCTCCAACTGTCAAAACACTTGATAAACATGGTCTCCTCGGGCTTCATATCCTTGACGTAGTAAAACTTGTGGTTCTCATTCGGCAGCACGCCGTACGTCTCCCCCTTCACCTCGTACCCTTCCGTGCTTGCCAGGCTCTCGGGGGTGGGCAACACCTCCTTCCCTCTGTCGTCGTCGTCCTCCCCTGGCTTCCTCATGGGATAAAGCAGCGAAACGGGAACCATATCCTTCGGCTCGACCGTCCGCCAATCCACCACCGCCAAGGGGAAGTCGGTCGCAGGGTGGCGGATCGGTCGCCAGACGTTGATGAGTTGGTATCTTCCCTTCAACAACTCCTCGGCCTCTTTGGCGTCGGGTACGTGCCTCCTGACCCTTGCCTCGGCGGCGCTGGGCGTCTGGTCCACGTGCACGGACTGAACAGGTTGCCGTGGGGAATTAGGGTCGTGCTTCCGGATCGTGTGGTCAAAGATGACCACTTTGCGGATCTTGCCCTTGCTTGGCTCGAGTTTGGCTCTCAGGAGTTCCTCGACTTCGCCGTAGTACCCGCCGCGAACGGCCGCATCGTCTGCAAAGTCCTTCTCCTTGGCCGGGTAGTGATAGACTGCAAACCCCGCAATGTCGATGTCTGTGCCAAATGCGCGGACTTGAGAGCTAGTGTGCAGCCCCAAGCAATCGCGGAAATCGGTGACGGGGAGGGTGCGGGCTGTGCGGGTGTAGGAAGTGTGGTCGACGTCGACTTTGGCCCAGGGACTGATGCCGGGAGTGATGCTCTCCGGGTCGACGTAGCGGAATGTGCCTGTCGTCATTTTGCGAATCTGACTGGTGGTAATTGTCGTTGACGAGTATGAGTGTTTCAGGGGTATTTGGTCTGTGTAATAACTGTATGAAAAGTTGGTTGTGTCACGAATGGGAAAGACGGTTCCGGACGGTGCGGGGGATGGGGTCTTAAATGCCGTGATGGCGCCGTTGCACCAGCGCCGCGGAACGCGGGCGAAAACCCGGATCCACAGTGGTAGATTAGTCATAAGGGGCGAGGTTATTCCGCAATAATATGTAATTAACAATCATCGATTACTATTTTATTTTTTTCGATGAAGGGAATGACAAATGCCTTAAGGTATATTTTGGATGAAGAATACGCCATCAGTTGAAGAATGACGGAAGTCGAGCAAAAAAAAAAATGACTTCCCGAACCAAACCGAAAAGTAACCAAAATCCCGAGGTGATGCCGAAAATGGAAATAAAAAAGACAAGACGGTCAAGAAATTACACGGCAGCACGCCTTTGGGAATACACGACGTCGGCGGTCATGTCCTCTTCGGAGAAAAAAAAACCAACTTCCCATCATCAAAGATAACAAAAGAAACAAGTGGTTGCTGAACCAAACACCCAAAATTCCAATGATGCCCAAATCCCTTGGCTGTGGTGGCGGTGGCGGGTATCGCGATCCTGCCATTCCATCCCTGTACAACGCCGTTCTAATATCCTATAATAACGCCTCGTGTTGCCGTTTATACAGATCCCAAACTCATGATTATTATACTGATTGTTGTTGTTGTTGTAGTTGTTGCTCTTTGCCTTTGCTCGATCCTGGCTCAGATCCAAAGTACTTGGTATGCCAGTTGGTCGTCAATTCTACCGTTGAGCTTCCCGTATCTCCATGTTCGGCAACTTCGGTGTGTGCAGCTGGTCGTCGTTGGGCGAGCTGAGAAACAGGCAGCGTGTAGAGAGTATCGGGGTTCCGTCTTATCCCAATCATTGATAAAGACGGGATGAACCGGCCTAATAAGGGCCTCAAACATGGCGCACACGCGCAGACGATGGCAGTGTTCATCTCGACAACCCTGTTCCAATTATCAGTAATCCATCCAGGAAAATCGTCCGAGTGGGACAATGCTTACGACCAGAAGTAGTTGATGGCGAAGCGGTACGTCATGTCATCCATCCATAGCGTTCGCATCATGACAACAACCCGCAGAATGCTGACGCCAACCACAAACCCACCCGTCCCGAGAATGGCGGCGATGGCGACCTTTTGCGAAACGCGCACCGTCAACGGCGCCAGGATCCAGGCGGGAAGGATAAGCAATATGCCATCGCTGACACAATTGACGATGATCAGCCAGGCATACCAGCTGTGTTGATCAAGGCAGCCACCTCCAGCACTAAGGTCCCAGAATCGCCTCATCGGACGGCAGACGAAGAGGGCTCCGAAAGCTCCGAGAGAGTTGGCAATGATGACAATGACCATCATTGTGTAGAGGGCAATGGTGAACTGTCGACTCGTCGAAAATCGTTGGTAGAAGACAAGGATGGAGCATTTGGTGAACATGGTGGCAATGTTGCTCGTAATGGCACCGGCGAACCCGCTTAGCAAGGCAAACTTCTTCCCTCTCCAGCCGTTATCGATCAAGTACCAGATACGCTGGCCGAGGCCATGGTTGGTCACTGGGTCCTGGTCAGTATCTCAATGGTGCGGGTTCTGTTCAGGGGGCAGCAGCAACCTACTGACGATGATGCAAATGGAGAATGCGATGGACATTACCATTGCTGGCAGGATGAGCCCTGGTGCATGTCATTTCTTGTCAGCAGACTGTTCAAAGACAGCAACGGGAATGGAGTCTCACAATCATCTGCGTGGATGGTACGAAGTACGCTCCGAGCGGTGTAAAATCGTGCGCATACAAAGAGAAAGGCAAAGACGGGCGCAATCGCGCAGGCAAGAATGACGGGCGTGATGATGTTGTCCGAACTTCTCGGATCGTGGTTTTCTCCGTAATCGATTATAGACATGGTGGTATTGCGATGTCGTCGTCACGGTCGTCGTGGAGAAGCATTGTGCGGGACTGCGAGGGAAAATAAAAAGGTTGTTGCAAGTCGCATGATCATGATGTCCTAATTCTACAAGCAAGTGGGTAAGGGGTAAGGAGCTTTGACAGGTGGGTTTGCGGCGCAAATTCGACATCTCGGCCTTTTTACTGGTCAGTGGGATTTTATCGGTGCATCTGGGTATAGCTGGGTTGGTGATCGCTCGATTCATTAGTTGGTATCGCGTCTAATTGGCCCCGCAGGCCGGCTGTCATCCCCGGAAGCAGGGGCGAAGGAGTTGTCAAGAGCTCGCTTGCGACTTGGCGGAAGACTGGAAAGTCTGGGCAGGCAATTGTTGCGCGTGGCGTGTGCGTTGGAAGTCAGAGGAAAACCACTGCTTTGGGGACAGATAGTGTACAATTGCCACAGGACTTGTGACCAGGAAGGCTAACAAATATAGCGCCTTCTTGGCAACCGGACTTTCGAGATGCACCGCGCCGAGCCTATATCTTGACCCCCTTCATTATGGATATGGTTGTGGCATTCCGATACCATCTGGCCATAGCAAGGATCAGCTTGGATCAAAGGCATGGATTTTTCGCTCTGCGCAGGCGCTGAATAGGCTTTTGATCTCAGAGCCGGTCACCTCCTAACGGGTTACAAATGCAAGCATGTCTGGCAAAAAATCGATGAGCAGAGCAGAGTTCGGCCCACTAATTGCCTTCTTAGGAAGGTATATCGTAAGATGTCTAGGCATTTGAAGGTCTTGTCCTTTTACTGGGAGAAGTTGGTGGCTTGTAGGGAAAGAGTTGGTGGCGTTTCGGGTGGATTTGGGTGTAGCAAACGCTTCTTAGCCTGCTTGGCCACAGGTCCTGTGCTAAAGTATTATATACCTAACCTGGTCGTGCCGTTTAACTTTTGGCGCTTGCAGTCAGCCACAACGTCTTTTGGGGGCCGAAACTCAACTCCATTCCCGGTCACTCATTCATGCACAGTTCACCTTTCTTTTTTTTTCATCAATCACACCTTCCTCTGACACATCATCCCTTCAAACTGGAAAGCAAAAATTCAACACAAATTGCCATGATCAGCAGATGGGAAATTCCCCGACACATGACCTCCCAGTGTCACAAATGGCAGCAATTGCCATTGGCCAGTAAAAGCGAACGTTGGAGACTGGAATCCAGGGATCCACGCACACCTGCAGCATCAAAGTGGCCAATTACAATCAGACATGAAGAATGTGAGTTGCTGGTCAATTCCATGCTTATTCATCGAGCCTCCTATTTGCCAAGACCAACGACTTCAGCATCGAGGTGAGAAGGACAGATGGGACAGATGGTCATGGGAATGTCGACTTCCCTTTGATGGCGTCCTGCTTCGCTTTCACATACTCGAAACGAGACAAGTCCACACACACCTGTTTGGGAGTCTTGTCGGGTTTCTGGGGTTGATGGCCTTTTTTCCAGGGAATTGTCTTCTTCAGAGTCAACCGCCACGAGGGCAATCTCGTTACTAGTCATATTCCTGAGGGAGGCAAATGGACTTGGGACGGCGCCGGGCTTTTATATCAGGACTCCGCAAAAGCAAAATGGACCTTTCTCAAGACCTGAATGCAAACTCTGGCTGTCAACTTCTGAGCGATGTGAAACCAATGGGAGACATGGTCTGGGGACCTCCTCACCCGGTATCGGGCCGAAGTCTACCCTTCTGCGGAGAGGGTGGTACTAACCACGAGGCCCAAAGCATGCTTGAGCTGTCACTTCCATCTCAAACCTGATTTCATTTCCAACCCAGTAAGGTAGCATTGAAGTCGTCACTGGAACAAACTTCCTCAACTTGCTCGACTTCAACTCAACTTTTCCTGTCGTTTCCCCGGGGTAATTGTAAGGACTCTCGGTGGAATTGTCAGGACTTCCAGGTCTCGGCATGTGGCCAGGCCAACTACATCTCGGTCCTTTTGCGAGAACTTCTAAGCTGGTTGGTGAAAAGACGAGAACTGGGTTGTCATCATCATGATTGCTTCTGCAGGAGGTCTTCAGAGACCTCCGCTTCCGGATTTTGTTCAGAATCCATGATGAAATGCGTGCCGGTTGCACACTGGTATAAGAAGACGGAGGAAAACTACCTCAGAATACTGTCCGCCTCAAAAGCACAGTAGCCCAAGCAACTTTTACTTTTTTGTTCTTCTTCATCTTCTAACTTTCGTGACTATCCTTCACCATGCAATTTTCACTTCTTTTTAGCCTTGGCGCCCTGGCGGCTGTCTCTGCGGCTCCCTCCAGCCCACTTGTCCTAGAAGCAAGACAAACCGGTACCCTCTGCGACCAGTACGCCTACTGGTCCGGAAACGGCTACGAGCTTCTCAACAACCTCTGGGGGAAAGATGCTGCCACCTCTGGCTCCCAGTGCGTGACCCTCGACGGCACCACCAACGCCGGTCTCGCATGGCGCACCAACTGGACCTGGTCGGGCGGCCCGGAGAGTGTGAAGAGCTTTGTCTACGCCGGCAAGCAGTTCCCCAAGGGCCGCACCATCCAGTCCATCAGCAGCATGCACACCTCGGTCTCCTGGCGCTACAGCACCGAGAAGCTCCGCGCCAACGTTGCTTATGACATGTTCACCGCTGCGGACCCCAACCACGCCAACAGCTTCGGCGACTACGAGGTCATGATTTGGCTCGCCAGGCTCAACAATGCCAAGCCCATCGGAGGGGACATGGGCATCCGCAGCATCGGCGGACGATCTTACAACCTCTGGGTTGGGTACAATGGCGCCATGAAGGTGTTTAGCTTTGTTGCCGTCGGTAATCAGTACGACTGGAGCGGCGACGCGAAGCTCTTTTTTGACTATCTGAAGGACAACGAGCGTTATCCTGCCGATAGCCAGAATCTGATTGGTGAGGCTATCATTTTGAAAAGGGTATTCGGGTCTTCACAACTGACACAATTTGGCAGTGTATCAATTCGGTACCGAGGCTTTTGTCGGCGGCCCAGCTACCATGACCGTCTCTCAGTTTGCTGCCAATGTCAACTGAGGAATTGGTCTCACCATGATGTACGCTTCGGAGCCGGCTTGGAAGTTGGATGGATTGACTTGCACTTTTTCTTCTTTTCTGCTGTATTTATTCGACCTGTTTGCCTTCGCGTGGGAGAAGGATTTGAAGATTGTTTTTCCTCTTCTTTTATTTTAGACTGTATTATCGATTAACTGCTGTACATGATTTATACTTGAGTAGCGGCAGCCGATCTACGTTTTCGCTCTTTTATCGTTCGAACTGATCGTTCTGCCATTTTCAATTCCCCTCCGCTTCAAAAAGTATAAGGACTGAACCTCGACCTTGTCAGTGGCATCATCCGTAATTAGAGTATCGAGGGTGCAGGCGGGAGTTGGCGTCTGGTGGCCGGCTGCGCACCACCACCGGGTGATCCAACGTGTAGCGCTGGTACTGCTTCTGTGGAACTGCTGTCAACATTGCCTTGAAACCAGAGAAAACAAGCCAAGATGAAGAGGTCTGCTGTTTCTTGCGCGAACCAGGGCAAACCACGATAGTAAATTGGCTCTTTAAGACTCCATATCTATAGCAGCGATCATCAATATATTGAGGCTATTCGCCTTTGAAGAGGTTCTGAAGTTGTTCAGGGGGAATTCAAGGAAAATCCTGGCAAATGCGTTGGTGGAATTACCGGGAATAAAATGTGTGGGGAATTTCCTGAAAGAACCCCTGAACAGCCAATTTCAGTGGGAATTCGTTCACAAGGAAGCCGTCTCCCTGCTGACGAAACAATCGAGACTGCAAGTAGCATCCTCTTAGTCTAGTACTAACATGAACACAACCACATTTTCACCATTTTCCCATATATTAACTTGGGGGGGGGGGGGGGTTTTTTCATATAATATTCTTGACATTCTGTTTACAATTCTGTTCTATTTTGAACTTTCCCGTTTCTTTCTGAATGGCAATATTATGCTTTAAAGTAAGTGGTGAATGGTGCGATTTTGTTAGTGTTCGTGGTAGGAACTGGTATTTGCAGTCTCCATTATTTCGTGGGCAGGGAGGCCGTTCATGAGACTCGACAACAACCCTAAGCTTGAATGACGACATATAAATCATCATCCTCGGGCATTCGGGAGGGGCTTCGAAGTTCCATGGTTTGCTGTCGTAGAAGGAAGTAAATGATCGAGGAGCCGTTGTCTAAGTCGATATTTTATTTGCGACTCCCCCTTATTGGACCCGCTTTTTCCAAAGTTGCCCATGCGGTCGACGAGATTTGCGCAGGCGTATCAGAAAATTTGAGCGGCGTAAAACGGAGTCAAACTTCTGTTGACAGAAGGAAAACAGGCGTCAAGACAGATCAAATGACGTGGGACGGAGGGAAATGGGTGTGTTTGTATAAAGACTGGTCATGCCTTTGTACACTACGATCCGAAGCACATCCATGTGACCCTTTGCAATTGGACTCGATTCATCAGGGCGCTCAATAGATACCAGGAGGAAGGTGCATGTATTCACTCCGCCTGGCACAATATTATTTTGGCCCGCTAAGTCTTATTTTACTCTCGACGTTGTGCATCTTCACTCTGCCATCGACTTTCTCCCAGCCAACGTTCTGTAAAGTCATCTTGCGACTGGCACCCTTCCATTGCCCTTGCGATACCCACGTCATCACCATGTAAGTCGGCACGCGCTTCCCAGAAAACCCCCTCTGATTGAGACATGTTTTGCACTTGTATGGAATTAATGATTTTACGAGAACAGCATGAACGAGGAGGCGATGGAGCCCGCTCTCGCACCCAGGTGGAGGTATGAAAACAGGAGCAAGCATTGTCACCAGCTTGGACATCGCAAGAGCTGACCTGTGACTTGGCAGTCTTGAGGGCCCAAACGGAGAATTGGTGGAAGGCTTCGGCTTTTGCAGCGAGTGTGGGAAGCAGGTAAAGAAATGTAGCTGGGATGCTCACAACAAGAGGTAAGTCTGCTTCACCTTCGCCATCCATTGGGCAGCCCCACAGCAAACTGGAAGTACACTCACCATGTGATCCATATTCACAGCACCCACGTCGCCAAGCTAAATTACTGCAATCTCCACGTCATCGGCCGCCCCAATGAGAACTGCACCATGACATTCGGTGACGCCGCCGAGCACAAGAGCCACCACCAAATCCACCACAACGTCTACGAGCCCGGGGATCCCAACACAACGGCCACCAGAGAATGGCTGAGCCGGTCCATACGAGTGGTCCTTGAGCACAACATCGCGACCGAACTACCTGTGCTGAAGGAGACCATGAGAAGAGCGAAGGAGGCCTACGATCATGTCCAATATTGGGACAAGGGGTGCTATCAAGTGCCTGCCAGTATCGACATCAACCAGCGCCTGAACGAAGAAGAGTGGATAGTCAGGGATAAGGGGGGGAAATGGGGCTAGTGGAGATGCTGATTCGACTCCGGGAGCTGCAGAGGGACTGGGAGAAGGTGAGGGATGATGCCGAGAGAACCGTGTATGCCATACATGATGATTTGTGAGGGTTTGGGTGGGGAAGGTGGCATTCTGCCAGGATGCCGTATATTCTCAGAAAGGTTATTCCATTGGCCCGGTGGCTTATTATTGTGTCCCTCCCCGCTGTTACCCCCCTTTCTCGTCAAAACATAATTTTCCGAGCATGGAGGATACCTCCACGCTGATTCCATAACCACCTGCTAGACGCAGCACACATGTATCCGCATTGAGGTCTGCACATCCGCATTGAGAGCATTTTGTGTATACTCTCCACGCACTAGAATCCTCTTGATCCGCTATGGGGTCCAGTAACTGATGGCAATGGACACTCAGAGTCCCATCGTGTACTGTTAGTTCCACTCTGAACGAATCCTCTTGTTTAGGGACTGGAGCCCGGAATCGCCACTGAATAGAGACTTATGATAAATGCTCACCACTCGTCTCATATTTTCTTTTTGCTTTTTCTCCAGGATCATCACATCATCACAGTTTTAGCAGCCATGAAGACGGCCACCATCATCACGGCCATTGGGGCCTTCCTCGCCACTACCGCACACGGTTTAGCCACTCGCTAGTCGGTCCACACCGTTCTTCCAGAGGGATACACGCTCGTCGACATGTCCTGGGAGGTCGAGACCTCGCCCGGCGGAGCAAAGGTGGTATTGAACGGCACCGCTGAGTAGGTATACCACCAGCTGCTCGAAATCAATCCCAATTACGAAGGAGGACTTTGCCGAAATCTTTGCGGAGCGTGAGCGTCTTCATGACGAGTCTCTTGCTGCTAGGGCACTTTACAAAGAGGGATTGGACCGTCTGCGGCGCGCAAAATACCGACATGTCCGCTTACCAGGACTTTATTAAAAATGGCATTAGTTACCTTTGAAAACTGAGTGGCGAGGCCAGGAACGGGCCTGGGCCCAGAAATTGCGGGAGGGTGAGCTGCTCCATCAGTTCTGCTATTTTCTATTGGAACCAGGTGAGTCTTTTTTTCTTTTCTTTTTCCTTTTTCTTTTTCTTTTTATCCTTCTTTTTTTCCTTTTTTTCCCTATTCCTGTCGCCTAAAAAGCTAAAGTAGCTAACACTGGGTGCAAAACACAAAGAATAACTTTGCAAAGTCGATGGCCTGGGACCACATCGCCAACGCCGCCCAGGTCATAGTGAATGATTGTTCATTTCGCTGGCGGGCAAGGTTCGCGTCCACGGTGAGCGGTGGCACGATGATTTGTGGTTTGCTTGGGTCACCCATTCGTCCTGTTAGTCGGAAGGGGGACGAGATGGAATTTTGGTGGAAAAATGGAACGAATGCCTAGTGGCTCGGTACAAAGGGTCGCTTAGCAGAAATGGCTTAGTCTTTGATAGCGCATCCACCGGGGCGCATCCTGGCAGATTCCCCGTTCCACCGCCATTTCTCATTTGTTACCAACAAACCCAGCCGCAGCAGATCCCCGATCAGTGCGTCAACCGGTCAGCTGGGTGCGCATTAATTCAACTTTCAAGTTTGGACATTATCCACTTCCTCTTTCTCTCTCTCTCTCCATCTCTCTCTTCCCCTCTCTCGAGAAATGGATTCGGTGTCGTCCCTGATGATACATGATGGATGCCCAAACTCAACCTCCCACCCTGGCGGGTAGTGGCGATGATCGATCGGGCGCCATCATCGCCTGCGCGATTGTGTCCTTGGCGATCGCTGCCATCGCCGTGGCCGCCCGCTTCTATACGCGGTCCGTCATAGTGCGCGTCTTAGCAGCCGAGGACTGGTTCGTGCTGGCTGCCTGGGTTTTCGCCATCGGAAACGCAGTCGGCATAATCATGCGTTGGTGGTGCCCTTCTCCGAACATCTCTCGAGTGCTGCTGACATGCATCACCCCTCTCTAGAGGCCAAGTCGACGCTGGGTCGCCACACCTGGACCTTGACGCCAGAAGACTTTTTGTACTCCGGCAGGGCGTCCTGGATGGGGACCCTTTTCTATCAGCTCAGCCTGGCTTGCTCCAAGATCTCGCTCATTCTGCTCTACATCCAGGTCCTCACCTACAACTACGCCCGCCGAGCCGCCTATGCCATGCTCGCAATCGTCGTCCTCTACAACGTGGCAGGCTTCGTCTCGACCATGACGCTCTGCATACCGATCCAGGCAATGTGGGACCCCACCGTGCACGGCACCTGCCACATAGACCCCCGCTTCATGTGGCTCTTTATTGGATTCCACATCGGCACCGACTTTCTCATTTTCCTGTTGCCGATACCCGTCGTCCTCCGCATGACGGTGCCCCTGGGGCAGAAGCTCATGCTCCTCTTCATTTTCGCCTTGGGGCTCTTGATCTGCCTCATCTCGGTTCTCCGCGCCGTCTGGATCAAAGCTCTGTTCGAATCGCCCGACCCGGCTTGGGATTTTGTCGCCGTCGTCAACTGGAACTCGATCGAAGTCAATACCGCCATCGTCTGCGTCTGCCTCCTCGTCACCAGACCGTTATTCTCAAAGCTTCGGCACAAGATCTGGCCCCAGTCAGCGACATTATCACAAAGCGAGGGGAGCGTTATCGATCGGCAACGCACCGTGGAAATGAACAACGCCCAGGCTAATCGCGCGCCTGTCAGACTTTTTCAGGCATCAAGGGAATCGCTTTGTCGGCAAAAGGGCGGCTAATTAACATTAAGGTTGGTTCTCCGGATACTGAAGGAATAGGGAGAACTTTACTAGTAATACCTGCCCAAACGCAGCGCATGATACATTAATAATAAAATGGTTTAACCTACTCATGAACGACACTCAACCTGTGCAGCAATAGATGGGTCCTGGTGCTGCTGGGCATTGGTAAGCCTTTGTCACGTATGAGCACCTCGTATTCAAACAACTTGAAGAGTTGCGATCTGAGTCGGTTAATTTTTGTCAACGATTCCTTGACAAAAATCCACCAAGAGATCCTGGTATTGAGCGGGAATTTAGGCTTTACTTTTACTAATGACCACGAACTTGAAAGATATATTAGCAACAGTCCAGGTACTACTTGACCATGTTTAACAGCAGGCTTTCTAACTGAAATTACCGAATCATATCTTTGTAACCTAATAACCACGCTTCCTGGACAGTCATCCGACTGAAAGACCCCTGTCTCAATAAACCACTACAATTACACAGCCGCAGACCAAGAGACACTACTCCAGTCCGTTCCGACTTCTCTTGCTTCTAAAAAAAAAATTGTATCATTAACCGTCAAGTTCTCTAATCCAATAAATATGTTTTAAAAAACTAAACTTATATAAGCAGTTGCCCCACCCAACAGCACGTAGCCTTCTTATTATCACCCTCTCGTCGTCGTCTGACAGGCAGTGTTGAGTTTATCGGGTGCCGTAACCTCAAGGTAACATGAAACGTTTGTCAAACGAGTTTAGAAGGAAATACCATCAACGCAGTTTAAAACCCCACAACAGTGTTAAAAATCCCGCTGGCGCCCCACTTCTTGACTTATCGAGACGCAGCACTTTGGATGAGGGTAGTCTGGATCAGAGGTGCATCGTATTGCTATAGCTAGGCTAGTAGCGGAGTTCAGGACTTTCTACATAGAGGTGGAAATTGTGTTGGTGATGAAGACATTCACCATGTAACTGAACAGGAAGAGTGCAGCAGAGATGAGAATGATAATATGAATGAAATTTTAAAAGACAAAAAGCGCTTCAAGACATTATTTGGGCCCGATCCCAACTACATCGGCCTCTCTAAGCCATTGAATTTAGGTGCCCTACTCGGAATCGCTAGAACCACTCTAGGCACTCTGAATCTCTTCGAAAATCATCCACCCAACCTGAGGCTGCACCGCACTGAAACCATCCTCAACAGGGGCGCACCAGCATCCGGATGAGTCTTGTGTGGCTTATAGTTCCTACGCCGCGGCCGTCGTCCCAAGCCTTGGGGTTCGGGCTCAAGTGCAAGTAGATCAGGGACCGGTGGTGCGCCAGTGTTAACCAGATCAACCCCAAGTGCCTGGGGTCTTCCCGGCCTAGAGGTCAGCAAGCCCGCAACCCTCCTACAGCTCCTCTCCTCGATCATAACCCCGCCATCAACCTCTTCAAGTTACACCTCGACAGGTACGCTCAACTATCCCGCCACAGTCTTGTCTTCGTCGAGGGACACGTACTGAACGCCGTCGATGAAGTAAAGATTCAGCTCTAACCCTCATACAAAAAGGGTCCCGGCAGGTTCCTCTCCCTCTTCGACGTCCAGAAGCAAAATGTGGCGACCCATCCAGTGATAAAGATATTAGGCCCACCGCTCATGCTGCTGTAGGGGCACTCCCGGGATGCGATGATGCCCCAAAAGTTCCGGACCGCCTCTGACTCGGGCTCCTCAAAAGACAGAACCATGTGCCTCACCAATGGAGTGAGTAGACGGGAGAACTCGACCAGGCCGTGGAGGGTGGGTGTAAATGGACGACGGGAGCCTTCATGTCCGCCTCACGTGACACTGAAACTTTATCGTGCGTCACCCTGGTCCCCGAATAAGCTAGAGCAGCCAAATCCAACGAATCATTGCTTTGCTTGGCACTCACTCCAAACCGACGTCGGCCATTCACATTCATGCCCCACCCCGCCGAACATCCTCATCCCACCTTTTTCCACGCTCCTCTCAAGGAAAATGCAAACCATCTTCCAGGCGCCCTTTCCCTTCCGCAGACCAACAGAAACAATCGCCCATTTCCTCGCCCGACTCCCGCCCTCAGCCGCATCACTCACTTATTCACCACAGTTCCGCCCAGTATGGTACTGCATCCACAATCCGCACTCTGCGACCAACGTGGAGAAAACCCCGGCCGAACTTGAACCCTTCATGCGCGAGGGGAAAGCCCTCCTCAGCAGATTCAGATTCAAGATGGCGCCGCTCTCCAAATATGCCCACGGCGATCGACAGCTCAAAGCCGAGCTCCGATCCGAACTTCAGCAAAACATTGTCGACCTGGCAAAAAGCCACGATGTAAAAGCTGGAAAGGTAATCCCACCTAATTTACCTTATCCTCCTATATATATGTTTCCCCAACTGACCTGGTTTTTTTTTTTTTTTTTCAACTCAGTGGATGCTTTTGCCCCCACTCCCTTCCGTAGACGAAACATGGTCCAAAGTCTGCCACGCCGTGGACTCGGACCTCCTCGGACCCCAAGCCAAGGTGTCGACCTCGGGCATAACGCCCAAGGATCCTCTCAGGCTCATCTGCGTCTACACCAGCGACTTCACCGACCTGCAAGATGTGAAGCGCGTCTTGTTTCGGCTGAGGGACTTGGGACTGGTGAACAAGGACATGTGGAGGGGGATACCGATAGCGTACAAGTGCGATGCGTACACTCACTTGTCGATTTATTCAAAAAATATCTATGGGATTAATCCTAGTGTTTATAGGAGTCGTGATTTTCTCGAGAAGAAGAAGGAGGAGGAGGAGGAGGAGGATGCCGAGATGGGCGGTATTTGAATTTTGTGTGTCAAAAGGGGACTAGAATGAATCACACTCGGATCAAAAGAGCGTAACCAATTGTAAATAAGAACCTGATATATTTTCGCATTGAATTGCATGGATCCACTGAACTCAAATTTGTGATGAGGAGGTCTAATAGATGCCAGGTTCAACCGGAATAACTTAGTCATGCTGGTTACCTACTTTGAAAGGTAGCTGACTGCACTCGTTTATTGTATCTCTGCTGTCGCTTGCTGGAAATTCTATGCAACTTCTTCCTCTCTCCGTCATATTTCTTATTCTGATTCCGATTCAGATTCAGATTTCCATTTCTCCCCACGCGTCGCATCCAAATGTACCACCTTCAAAACCCAACTCCTGTGCCTGTGCTGCACGACGCGAGACCAGATCGTCGAGATTGAGCCCCGCTCTGCCTCTACCTCCAGTCTGCCTCCTGCCATCTACGCTCGACGTATGGTTTAATCGTTTTTGGTGGTCGCGCAAGTTATTGACCCCGTTATCCCCAAAGATTGAAACCCACGGTATTAGTAAACTTTGACTGGCACGGCATACATGTACATGTACCCACAAGGGAAGCTATAATGCACATGGCTTTACCACCTCTGGCGACATAGAAGTCGGTTTTGGATTCACAATTGAAAAAAAAAGTATTCTTCTTTTACGTTGCTATTCTTATTTGATATATGAAAAAATCCCTTTACCAATCCAAAAAGTAGGAAATCCCATCCAGCAGCGCGCTCCCGCCAACGGTGGCGTGATCCTGCCCCGCGTACTCCTTCACCACGGCGTCCCGGACCTTGCCGCTCCCGATCAGCTTGTCGTACAGCTCGTGAGACCCCCTGCCCGGCCCGAACCGCTGCAGGATATTCTTCCGCTGCTGAAACTGCGCCTCGGTCTGCGTCCGCTTCCTCAGCGGATAATCTTCTAGTTCGCCGTACCCGATAAACACAGCGGGCTTCGTCGCGTTCTGGCCAAACTCAACATCGCCCGGAATGTCCATCCCGTCTCCCAGCCGCCGCGTCACGTTTGCCAGAACCGTCCCGTTCATCAGCGTCAACGACGGACTCGCCGCAATAAAGGTGTCAACCAGATCCGGTTTCGTAATCAGCGCGTACGTGACGAACAGCCCGCCGCTCGAGTGGCCGTAGAGAGCGTCCCTCGTAAAGGTCACGCCCGGGAAGACGGTATCGCGCACCCAGGGCCGCAGGCTCGCGTCGATGAAATCGATAAAGTCGTCGGCGCCCCAGGGGACCGGGTCGCCGGGGATGGGGGCGCCAAAGTCGATGCTTCGCTGCGTCAGAGCGTAAACGTTGTCCGTCAGGGCGTAGCCAATCCCGACCACGAGGGTGTCGGGCTGGGATGCGTCAACTGGCTTCCGGCGCTTGAGGAGCTCGGCGGCTGTCATGGCCAGGGCGTTTCCGTCCGTCACGTAGACTGTCAGGCCGGTCTTGTTGGTGATCTCGATGGTCGGGAGGGACGGCGGGCCCCATTCGAACGGGTAAGAGAGCGAGATTTGGTACGTGACGTTTGAGGCCGGGGATGTGGCGTTGTAAAAGGCCATATTAGGAAGGAAGGTCGGCGGGAGAGGCGGGAAGGGGGTGAACGTCCACGGAATTGCGGCCATTGTTGATGCTCAATTTTCTGATCTTTGGTTTATCTGAGAGACAAATAAATTGGCGAATCGGTTTGGGTTGAAGAGAGGATGGAATGTTATGAGGCTCAATGATACCGATTAAATAAGTATCAGAGGGGAGGCTGGTTCTATCCTTGCATTGCGGGGTAGTCGGTATTTTGCAGCTTGTTGTGGTATAGTCTCGGCAGAACACTCGCCCGTGCAGATGCCTGAGCTTCCATCTGATAGGACCCAAAGCTCGGACTCGACGAAGGTGGCGTTATTACTCGCAATGCTGGAGACAGAAAATCACTCGACAACGACGCAGAGCTGAGGTGGCTGCTGCCCACGTACATGGGGCGCCAACTTGAAGTCGATTAGGAAGTCTTAGTAATACATCATATACCTACACCTTCTCCTCGGTAACGGTCACAATCTCCTTCTCAATCTGGGACGCCGAATCTCTAGAGCTAGATTCCTGCTCCTTCTCTGCCTTTTGCAACCGCTCTCTCTCCGCGGCGACGTGCTTGATGTTCTTCCGCTCCATCGCGCATGCGGGCGGGAAAGCAATGCATATGCCCACAAGTGACAGGATAAAGACCGGACGAAGGGATTCGGAGAAGGCCGAGCGCAGGGCGTGGAGAGTCTCGGGCGACTGAGTCAAAAGAGAAAGCCCAGATGCGCCGACTGCGACTACTTGATCCGGAGATACTTCGAGCGTGTGTCTGGGCACTGCTGAGCGGAGTTCTGCGATGAAGAGGTTTTGTCCGATTGCGAGGCCGAGGGCACTTTAGGACTGTGTCAGTCAAGGGAAAACATTGAAGCAATAGTTTGCGTAGATGTGAGACTTACCTTGCGAATTGGAACGTGAAGACTGCAATGGCGTTGCCTGTTGGAACATCGGCGGGACTATAGTAATATCAGCATCAGTCCTGTATCAACATCATGGGCGTTAGAACCCAAGGTTGAAACTTACTCGAGCGCTGCTTGGACAGCAATGTATGGCAGTTGCTGAGCCATACCGCTGCCGATGCCACATATCACCAAGTATGCGGCCCACTGCACTGTCGGGGTAGAAATCGAGATGGTCGTCATCAGCCCCGAACCAACACAGGCAATGGCCAGACCAACCACCATGAACGGTACCTTGGTGAATATTAGCAAATATCAAAAGTTTGTTGAAGCCAGCTAGAGACTCACATAATACCCATATTTCGTCACGATACCTCCCACAATCACGAGCGTAACAATCTGCGGCACCAAGAGAGCAATGAACCTCACGCCACTCTCGGTCGTGGACACACCCTGAGCCGACTGGAAGAAAACAGGAAGATAGTAGGCATACGGCTGGATGAAGATGCCCAACCCAAACAGCACGAGCGCCCCCATGGCAATGGATCGCTGCCTCAGCACGCGGAGCGGGATGATGGCCGTCTCGCCCCGCTTCCAGAGATTGACGCAGAGACAAACCGTCATCAGTCCGGCGCCCACGAACAGCCCAATGATTTTCGAATCACTCCAGGGATACTTCTCTCCGCCCCAGACCAGAGCGAGCAAGATGCAGCAGACAGCTCCCAGGAACAGGACGGTGCCGACGGCGTCCATGTTCTTGAGTTTCTCCTTGAGGGGGAGAGCCCTGTTGGCCTCGTTCGAGCGCTGCTTCAGCGGGACGAGAACGGAGACGGCAACCAGGACGCACGCCCCGATGGGCACGTTGATCCAGAAGCACCACCGCCAGCTCGCGTGGTCGGTAAACGCCCCTCCCAGCACGGGTCCCACGCACAGGCTGATCCCCAGCGCGCCGACCACGATCCCCTGGTAGAGCGGCACCTTGCTCAGCTCGACGACGTTGCCGATAATCGCCAGCGCGCCCTGCAGCAAGCCCGCCGCGCCCAGCCCCAAAATGGCACGACCGAGGATCAAGACGGCAGAACTCGGCGCCGCGGCGGACATCGCCGAGCCGGCCTCGAAGATGACGAGGGAAATCATGTAGACGATTTTGGCGGGGAAGAACTTGTACAGGCTGCCAAAGATGGGCTGGAACGCCGTCGCGGTGAGGAGGTAGGCGGATCCATACCACGAGATGTCCTGCAGCGAGTTGAACTCGGTGGTGATGCGCGGGATGGCGGTGCCGATGATGTTTGTGTCGAGGCCGAAGAGGAAGATGCCGAGGCAGAGGGAGAGGATGACGGTCCCGAGGCGCCACGAGGTCAGGTACGTTGGTTGTTTTTCTCCATCGGTAGTTGTTTTGTCTGAATCTGGGGAAAGTTGAGGGAGGTGGTCGGCCGGGGATACTGGCGATTCAATGTCCTCAGCCATCTCCGCATGGGGTTTTGATTTCTTCTCCATGTCTGGCATCATCATGAGCGGGGAATGAACTCCTACGGTAGTTGCAGTGATGACTGCCGGGGTGGGGAGTAAGACGCAGAAAGAAAGAAAAAAAGGAAAGGATTCAAAGTTTTTTCCCTCTCGGTTCTACCTCTGTATGGGAGATTGGGGGACCAAAAAAAACACAGGTTATTGGCCAAGACCTGCCAATATGCTATGTGCACTCACTCTGCATCGTTGTGGTGATGCTACCATACAGAAATGCATGGATGGCAGATTGCGGCGCAGGAACGGGGTCGTTTATTGTCACCACCCGGTACTTCTGTACATAAACGCGCACGCACTGTGCGTAGGGCTAGAAACTTTTAAATTAAAAGCCACACCCCCCAAAGGGGCTAATGGGTAACACAACATTTTACCTCCGATCGGATCGTTACGGGAAAGGTGTTCGTGGGGGATGGGCGGGGGGAGGGGGACCCCTGAATCTTGGTTAGTGCACCGGCTGCGCCGCCCACGCCGCAAAAGGTTCCTTGTTTCCCGTTTATGCCTGTGAAGGGTAAAAGTGTGTGGATGCATCAGAACTTACCTTAACACACATACGGCAGGTGACGTTGAAAAATAAGCGCCGCGGATAAGTCTTGTTGTTGTCGGACTTGTGCTGTTGCATTCATTACTACCATCGGATTTCCGCAAAGTGGATACTAGCAACAGAAAGATCATCCGTCTGCTGCCCTATGGGGGGGATGGAACCGAGATGTAGTAGCAGCCGAGCAGGCAGAAGGATATCAGCAGTGAATTGAACTTGGGTATCGCCTCATTTTTCCAAACGCGGGGGAAAAAAAAGAAAAAAAAACATAAAGTTGGATGGTGGACAGACTCGGAAGAATAGTTTGAAATTGAACAAGAAAATGCATTTTCGCTAATTATACATGTATGAAATATATTTTTACAAAGAAACAACTGGCACCCAATTGCCATTATTGCCTCTGGATGGGAAGGCTAACACTCTGGTGTGCCACCCCGCTGTGGTCCCTCCCATCCCAGATGTGTGCCGTCGGTTGAGGATGGCTGGGAAGAGGAGGTTGTTGCTGCATGTGCTTCTGGCTCTCCAAGTCATCAAGCTGCATGTCAACCTCCCTGACGTTGTGCAGGGTTGAAGTTGATCCCATCGACTTGTTATGGTCGGGCATGGGAACGTAGTTGAAGTTCTCTCCGGTAACAGTGACCATGGTGTCGAGGTCCTGGGTGAGGGTGATGTCGTGAGGGGTTCTCCGATTGGATCCCGACTTGTTGGTGCGGAATCGCTGAATGAAGCTGGCAGACGGCTTGTAGATGGCCTGGGACTTCTTTGAGGGAATGAAAAGCTGGGGAAAGGCAGAGAGGCAGGCAACGACGATGGCGATGCAGGGCTCGACGGCGGTCCACAGCCAGAGGTAGCTCAGATCGTCCTGGCCGTTGACCCACTTTGCGTCGGTCACACCAACCACGCGGACGATGGCAATGATGATGGTGATCATGGTGAGGGAGAAGAGGCCGATGAAGGCAAGCTTTCTCTCGGTGCGCATGCGAACACCCCAGACAAGAAGGACAGGGATGGACATGACTAGAGGAGGAGGCAGGGGGTTAGCGCCATGTATGTGCACACATGTCGGCAGATGCGAAGGATCTTGAACTTACTGAAAAAGTCAGAGATGACATCAAGCGCGCAGTTCACCTTTAGTGTCACGGTTGTGAACTTGACTGCCGACTTTGTGCCGCACTGGGTCATGATGTACTCGATGGGACCGAGGAAGCACTTGAACTGGGCGTCGGAGAGGCCGACGATCCAGGTGATCAGAACCAGGGCGAGGAGAGGGTACCAGACGAATCTGAGTCTGTCCAAGTGCTGGCCGAGTCTCCTGAAGAAGAGAAGCACCGAGATCTTGACGGCGCACAGCGAGGTGTAAAAGAAAGTCTGGGCCACATATGACACTGTCATGAAGCGCTTGACGTCCTCGACGAGAGTGGCAGTAGGGAACTTGCGTCCGGCTGACACGTCCATCATTTCGTACATGATGTGAACCGTGACCTGCCAGAGGATGGCCGTGATCAGGACGAGGACGGCAGCGAAGATGATGATGCCATCATCCCAGTACAGCCGGCGGGGACCACGCCATCGTGCGTAGAGTCGGACACCCAAAAACAACAGGGCAACAGCCGTCATGGACCAAATGACGCCCTAAGAAAAAAACATGTCCGTGTTAGCAGCTGTTGGCCCGACATGATGCTCTCAGCAATCAAGTGCCGAAGAGGAATGCTCACCATGAAGGTGTGTTGCGGGATCGCAAGCGTATACATGGGTGCTCGGCCCATGATTGCGGTCTGATGGAGTTGAAGTGGGACTCGGGATCAGTGCGTTCAGAGAGCTTGTAGGATGGTGGACGGAATACAGGAGTCTCTAGTTCCAGTCTATCCGGGGGGGGTGGAAAAGGATTAATGTAGAAATTCCAAGCACGGACTCCGGACGTGCTTGAACAAGAGACTCTACAACGCCGTCCAGACGCCGCGCAACAAGAACGAGCAAGAACGAATGGGCGGAGGCACGGCAGTTGCCATACTACCCAGCGCAGTTAGTACCTAGGTAGTGTACGGCGCAGAACGACACCATTGGGAGGCAACTGCTGCGGGACTCTGGTGGTTCCGCCAATGGAACAGTTCCAATTGTTGCAACTCTACAGCATGTTTTCTGCGTGGTCCCAGTGTGTCAGCCCAAGGTTGTATTCAGCACTGCTGTGCCGCATTTTCCAGTGGGGTTAGCAGATCCAGTTTAAAAAGGGCACAAGGAAAACAAACTACTGCAGAGTCGGCCTGTTCTATCCCACAAATACTACCCCTCGGCGTGGCGCAGATGTTTCTCTGTCGTGGCACAGAATGTTCCCTGACGTTGCACACTCCGGGGGCTTTTGAACCTGAACGGTACCGAGCTAATGGGGTTGTCTGCGGATAAGTCTCCAATCAGGGAATGAATGCACCACCCGTGACGAGCTTGCCCGTTATTGAATGCACATGTGAATGCGGTGGATTGGGAATGCGTTCTGAAACGCTCGTCTGCGGCAGTAAACCAATAAAGCTCGGAAATAAACGCAGACGACAGAATTTTGGCGGCCCGAATGCCGTGCAGCTCCCTTGAACAGAAAAGAGCTGTGGATGTGCATTTGAGCATCGCATGTTGAACGAGGAGACTGGATCCACCACATTAGCCCAGGCAGAGACCACGGCAGTCAACATGTCGTGCATTTGAGAAATCTCATCCTGAAGGATTCCCACGAGGAGGAGGAGACAATATAGACTACAAGAACCAAAACGGCGACCAGGAACGACGCTAAATCATGTCGTGCATTTGCGTCTCCATCTCATGTTGAGGAATCCTTTAAAAGATAGGATCACCACACGTGATGAGCCGATGGTGCACATGCAACCAGGGTGACATTGAAAACATCCCGCTTGTGCATCGGACACAGCATCGATCTCACCTGAAATCTCGGGAATACTTGACATGTTTCCCGAAATTAAAATGGAGCAAGTGATGGAAGAGGGAACAAGGTTTGATAAATTTAACTTTTTTTTCATTCACTCAGAGTTTGAGCCACCTTTTAACTATCCAAGTTGAAACTGGTTCTAATAAAACAGAAGAAGAAAAAAAAAAAAGAAAAAAGAAAAAAAAAAGACTTTGGTACAAACGAGACCAAGGGGATATCAATGCAGAAAAAAATGATGTGTGGGTGGTAATACAACAGAAGATGCAATATTTACAAACGAAGCGAAATTTAAAAAAAGAAAGGAGAACAAGAAGAACAAAGAGAATGTTCGGTGCAGCATTCATGCGCATTGCATTCATGCCTTGACCCTGAGCTCAATGATGGTGTCCTCGCCCTTCATTGGCCCGTTGATGCCAAGCGATGGTATGGTATCATTGATCCGGGGAAACGGCTGCGCCGGCTCGCCCGAATGCTGCGGTGCCAGTTTGACGTCGAAGCGGTGGAACAGAACGGCGATGAAGCCAAAGACCTCCTCCTTGGCGACGTGCTTGCCGACGCACTGGCTGGCGCCGCCTCCCCAGGGCCTGAAGCTGGGATGCCGGGCCAGCGTCTTCTTCTCCTTGAACCTCTTGGGGTTGAACTCGGACACGGTCGGGCCCCAAACCTTCTCGTTGGTGTGAAGCTGCTTGAACGGGACCACGACGTTGTCTCCCTTCTTCAGCATCTTACCGCCGACGACGGTATCTCTGGTAAGATGGCGGAGGGCGGTAGCGCCGTTGCGAGAACGAAGCATCTCGTTGAAAAGTGAATCCATGTTCGGGCTTCTCATGGCGAGGTGCTTGGTGTTGAGCTCGAGCGCGCCGTCTGGTCCGGTGGGGAACCAGGCTGCTTCGGTCTCGGTGATGATGGCATCGAGTAACTCTTGATCGTGGAGCATCTCCGTGATGAGCCAGAATGCAGCATTGTACTCGTTTGAAATGGCAGCCCAGAAAATCATGAGGCAAAGCGATGACCGAGATTCGTCGTCGAGATCGACATTCTCCATGGACTGGATCATCTGGCTGATGATAAAGGCCAGCTCGCCTCTCTCGGGGTGGTCGGTGGGGTTGGACTTTAGAAACTGGTCCATTATGTTTCTGAGCTTTTTCTTGACTGGTGCTACGCGGCGGCCAAAAAAGGAGTCGCTGATTCCGTACGCAACCATCCAGACGTTATCGTTGAACTCGAGCAGGTCAGAAACAATATCCGGGTCGAGGTTGTGCAAATGGTTGCCCCAGAAGGATTGAGTGACGGCTTCGACGATGACAATCCGGCAGAGCGATTGGAGAGACATCAGACGGCTCTCGCCGGGTAGCTCCTTGTTGAACAAGGTGCAGTCGCCCTGGAAGGAGCAGCACCCCTTGCACGAGGCGGCCTCGCAGGTATCCAGCATACCCTCCTCGCCGAAACGGAGGCAGGAGCGTACTGAATCCATGAATGCCTTGCAAAGGTTGTCCTGGTGCACTCCGGGCAAGAGTTGCTTCCTGTAGGTAGCCTCGCTCCAGTGAATAAATTTCAGATTGTCGGGATTGGTTGGGGTGTCGTAGCACTTGTCCCCGGGTTGCGGCTTGTACCACGCCTTGACGCAACCGGCAGCAGTGACGCCAAAGTACTGGATGAGGCGGGCCAGGTGAGCATCGAAGCCCATGGCCTCGCTGTCGGCGAAGACGGCCTTGACATCGGTAGGGTCGGTCACAATGTGCATCTTCTGGCCGCCAACAAGGACCGAGAAGATCTCGTGGGTGCGGTTCACATAGTTGAGGCCGTACTCGAGGAGCTTGTCGGACGACTGGAAGAACTGAAGTGTGTGTCCAAGAACTGGAGAGGGTGTCAGTGAAGGTCTTTTGAATTATGTGTGGATGTGGAGAACATACATGGGATCCAGTATGGGACTTCTTTTGGTGCATCTGAGGGTTGGATCATGGGCTTGAGGGTAAACCTCCAGCAGCGCCAGAGAACCAGCATCCAGACCACAGCCAAGACGGCAGTGACAGGTGTCGGCAGTTCTTGCAGGACTCCTAGCAGAAAACCCATCGTGAAGGTAGTAAACGAGAGTGGAGTATGAAGGAATGGAATCGATGTCAAGGGGATCAAGTGTAAAAAAGAAAAGGATCGTGGAGTGAACAAACACGTTGACGATGGGGACGGCGACTCCGATATATCTACACTTTGGCCATCTCCAGATTACATACTTATACCGAGCCCAGTTCCCCCTTCGAGATTCCACCTTCTCTCGGACCAAGTCACTCTGATGACGAACTCACCTGGAGAGGGGCTACCTCGGTATTCCATTGTCACCCACCTACTGCGCCAGTTCAGCCTTGATAGCTACCCAGGCATGTACTGATCAGCAGTGCCTGTCTCAGGGCGGAGACCAAGTTGCTATCACATCACCCCATCACTCGATTTGATAACCTGGACGGTGATATCCACAAGTTTGAAGGCGTAGCCATCAGAAAGCGACCGCAAAATGTCTCCATAGCTGGCTATGCGCCGCAGGTTTCGAACACGCCCCCTGTATCCGAGAGGTACCTGATATCGATCGAAATCCATCCGGCCGAGTGCGAACGAGTGGTACAAGATTGCGGCGCGAAAAGAGCTAAAGCGACTGAGCCACAGTCTGTGCCGCAGAGAAATGCGTGCAAATGTGACGACATCCTCGACATCATCCGTCAGGACCGGCCAAGGACCGAGCATCGTCCGTTGAGTCCGAATGGGGCTTGGTTCCGCCGACACAGAGTTGTATTCGTCCCCTCTCGCTCCAGTTTTCCCCTGCATGTCAGGATCTTAGTGCGCGTGTACTGTGTCATTGGTATGGATACGGTACTATGAATAAAACGCCTCATAAGAGCCACGAAAACAGACAAGCCGACCGAGAGTGGGTAAGGGTGCCATTCGGTTGTTGGTCTGGTTTACAAATCATACCCCAAGATTGCCGCGCGTGTGCGCTTTTCCAGTCCAATCCGAGCCCAAGGCTCCTAATTGCGGCACAGCCCTGGAGACAGTGCATGTTTCGTTTCGAGGAAAAACTGTGCACAATCGTATTCGCCAAGCTTTTTCCTTCCCGGGGGCGCAACAGTTTTTTTGGCCAAACAACCCAACTCAATTTCCACCTCACAACACCCCCCAGCGTGCCCAGTAGATACCCCGCCCAATTGAAGGCACGCCAACCAACCACAAACTTGCGGCATTGCCCGCTTCTTTTTTGTTTTTTTGTTGTTTTTTTGTTTTCTAGCAGACAGAGAGACACACGCTCACACCACACAAACACACACACACACACCCACACACCCACACACCATGGCGTTGGCCACGATTCTTTACACGGTCTCGGCAATCGCCGCAGGCACAGCATTCTTTTACGTCAAGGCACTTTTGCAAAACTATCTCATTGCTCGCAAACTTGGCATCCCCCTCATCATCATCCCCATCGACCACCAGAATCCGTTTTGGACCCTGCTCGACCGCCCAACCCTGCGGTTCCTGAAACGGTATTTTCCCTTTATTCGCCATACCAACTTGGCCCGCTACAACTACCGGGGATGGGAGGTGCACGACAGGTACCGCACCCACCAGGAGTTGGGCGGCATCTTTGGCGTCGTCACGCCCGGCAGGAACTGGCTCTACCTCGGCGATGCCGACGCCCTGAGTGACCTGTTCAAACGCGGCCGCGACTTCCCGCGCTGCACCGAGCTAACTGCCGTGCTCGACGTTTTTGGCACCAACATCTCCACCGTTTCGGGCGACAAGTGGAAGGCGCAGCGTAAGCTGATCTCCACGTGCTTCACTGAGCAGAGCAACGAGGTCGTCTGGTCCGAGAGCATCCATCTGGCCGAGGACATGGTCGAGTACTGGAACCGGACCAATCCGGTCAAGACTGTTGCCCCAGACACGCGCACTCTGACCCTTTCCGTCCTGTCCAGGGCCGGCTTCGGCAAGTCGTTCAAGTTCGAGGGCCACACCGAGAAGAAGGCTACGGACCAATCAATGACCTACAAGGAGTCCCTCCAGACCATTCTCGAAAACTGCATCCTCATCATGGCTTTCGGCCCCAAGACGCTGCACAAGCTCAAGGGGTACTCCAAGCTGTTCGCCAAGTGCTCGGACGCGTGTGACTCGTTCTTCAAGTACATGTCGTCCGTGTACGAAGCGGAGAAGAAGGCGGCCGCCGACTCCTCCGCCTCTTCGTCCCTGAACGACTACAACCTCATGGCGCAGCTCGTCCGCGCCTCGCAGGCGCCGGACGAGGTCAACGGCCTCACGGAGCAGGAGATCTACGGTAACATGTTTGTCATCAACTTTGCGGGCCACGACACCACTGCGCACAGCTTCTGCTTTGCCATTTACTTTTTGGCTGCCCACCCCGAGGTCCAGGACTGGGTGGCGGACGAGCTGCACCAGGTCCTCGGCCCGCAGTCGAACCAGAACGATTGGAACTACCACCGGGATTTCCCCAGATTGAAGCGCACCCTCGCCGTCTTGTACGAGACGCTGAGGCTCTACACCCCCGTGCCCGTAAACAAGTGGACGGACGGCCAGACGCAGGTGCTCAAGGTGGAAGGCAAGGCTGTCACAATCCCTCCCAAGACCATGATCATCCCCAGCTACGCCTCGGTCCAGACGGAGCCCAAGTGGTGGGGGGATGACTCCCTCGAGTTCCGGCCGCAGCGCTGGATTGACAGCAACGGCGACTTTATCCCTCCCAAGAAGGGAACGTTTATCGGCTGGTCGGAGGGCGCAAGAGATTGCCCGGGGAAGAAGTTCTCGCAGGTAGAGTTTGTGGCGACCCTTGCCGTCCTTTTGAGGGACTGGACGGTCGAGCCCGTGCCGCTCAGCGAGAAGGAGTCGCCGGCCGAGGCGCGCAAGAGGGTGCTGGACGTGATTGAGTCGTCCACGCCCGTTTTGCTCCTGCAGATGAATAACCCTGAGCGGACGCCCTTGGTGTGGAAGAGGAGATGAGAGTAATTGTTTTTAGTTTTCAAAGGTTAAAAAAAAAAAAAAAAGATTGTCCGGGAAAAGGGAAAGGGAGATATAATTAGGATTGGAAGAACTTGATGATAATACCGGCGAGTTTTTTTTTTTTCCCTGCTCACTTCTGGTATGGGAAGGGGGGTGTATCTACTTTTTTGTAACTTATTTTGGTGGTAATTAAAACGTTCCCGACTTTCCTTTTCCTTGTGTGGAATCTGATAGTAGTAATCGAGACTTTTTACACTTTTGTCAAAAGGGCCGGACCTCCTCGGGTTGACATGACAGGACGGGATGGATTCGGTTCCCAGTATTCGTGCCACTGCTTTGGAATACCACTCTTAGAATCTGGGGGAGAGGGAGAGAGGGATGATGGTATGGGAGGGGGGGGAAACTTGGTACATTGGTACATACATGGACAGTGCGAGAACACTGGCTGAGTCGGGTCCCCCGGCCTGAGGAGTTCAGGGGTTGTCCGGAAAACACAAATACAAGTACATTGGTACATACCATTTTTCAGCCGTCGGTGCTTTTGTACAGTAGTATATGCAAGGAAGAATATTTGGAATTCTTCTTTCCGAGTTCCATTCCTTTCTGGGAATAGTTGGAAAGGTTTTGGATGGATGGATGATTAATTAGGTTAGGTTACGTAGGCGATTGCATGCGTCTCAACGGCGAGCAACAGCGTTCCCGCAGTTTCTTTTTCATCTGTGCAGGTTCCAGCGTATGCTACGTGTATTGTACACTAGGGGTAAAGTGAGACATGGTGGCTGAATAAAGTAGTGCGTCCTACTGCACGCCACGGTAACACCCAGACCAGACAGGCGTGGAGGAACTTTCCAAGTTGGGATGGAACGTTACCGATGGGGCAAGGCGGGGATTGAGAGTCAAGTATACTAGCAAATGCGGCGAAGGAAAGGAGAGCTTGGGGTCAAGCTCGCATTCGAAAGATATGTTATTGTGTGGTAGAATGTATATCCTCGGACTTTTTTTTGCGATTTGGATCGGACGGATGTTTGGCCGACGGCATGTATCGATCGGCGCGTTTTGTTTCCTTTCTGGAAACGTTATACGAAAATGAGGAACCTAGGGAAGGAAGGCACAGCTAATAAGCGCGACTTGGGTTTGCCTGTCCTGCCTTTGTCAAGTGTCGCTTGCGTATACGATTTGAGGTCTGGTGCTTAGATGGGAATGATGAGCTGGGTTTAGTCAGGGTATGATTGGAGAAAATTCGTGCCGTTAAAAACTTGGAGTGATTGGATGCCGTGCCTTTGATAGTTGGTCTTTCGGCTTGCAGGAGCAAGCGCAGTGCATGAATTGGCGCAGGCTGTCGTGGCTGTCAACATTGAACGCTCGGCAATGTTAGCCTACCTATAATGCTTGCCATCATCTGGTCACATTATAGGCGGCCTTTCAGCCGAAGCTAGAACGGAGCTAACGACCGCTGCCGTAAACTATCCAGCAGAGGCATAGCATACGGTAGTAGGTACCTGGTACTGCATGTCACCCGGGCAGTCAGATTTTAGTTTGCCACCAAACGGTTCCTGAGCCTTGACTAGACCGGAGCTAAAGGCCACTGCCGCAAGCCCAAGGCAATGGTCAGCTTGGCGACTAGTTAAATTCTTGTCTAAATCATCAGGGGTTCGAAAGGGCTTAGCTGGGGAAGTGAAACGGACAGGGAGCATAGATATAACCTCCTGCGGTAATCCAGATGCGCCAACATATCACATGTCCTTATCGAGCAGAAACCATGTTCGTTGCGGCAGCCTTTTTGGTCTGGTGCGCAGGGTGGTATTGAGAAGGAACCGGACATTATTATAAACGCCGGCCGTACCAGGATTACCACTGTAGAATAATGATACTCGATAAGGACGCCGGATGTTGTTGCACAACACCGCCAACTGGTTGAGGGGTTTGTAACCTGTCAAGTCAAACCCTGCTCAGCGTTGACTCATAGGGCTGATTGGCAACTAAAGCGTAACCTGTACCGAATGGCTGCACTGCAGACTACCTAATGCTGCTCTAGCTTTCGGGCCCTCCCTGCTCGTCTTGGTTTTCCCATTCCGGCGTATGTACGGATCTTTGGAATTATAAAAGCATTCGATTACAAAAAAGTTGCCGTCAATATTGCGTTGGCTTCATGTTGTTGGTCCAGTCCACGTAGTCCCAACCAACATGCGCCCCTCGCTTATTTTAACTCGTGAGGATGGCTTTCTAATTCGCTGTTGCTGCCCGTGTTGACACTTATCCAAGTTGGGTAGGTAGCCTCTGTTGAAACTGTTGGTCAGGGTCTAAGACCAGCGCTAGAGACACCGTGCATTATCGTTGCTTACCTGAGCAGGCAGGTACACTAGACTCCTCGATTAGGGACAAAATTAGCTTGGACGCCAAGAGTAATTAGAAATCTATTTCTGGGTCAGAAGATCTGTGTCCTTAGAGGTCTCCAATACGTAAATAACAGTAGCTAGGCCTCGAAGAGATATAATCACTCTCTAGTTATTCTGATCCTAGGAATCGTCCTCTTCCTCATCTTCCGAGTCCTTGGAGCTATCATCAGACGACTCCGAGTCGCTCTCAGTATCCGACTCCGTACCCGAGTCTCTCAGACAGTTCTCCCCGCACACAACCTTCTCTGACACCCCTACACAATATGTATACATTCGTAACCCAATATGGATGCGGTCAATTGAACCGCTCCTGATCCTAGATGGTATACCCCCATGCGCGAAACCGCCAACGAGTTTTCTCTGCCACTAAACAATGAACGGACCGTGGATGTAGTGTACAGTAATCCCGCAGGTACTCCCAGCCCGGAGAGACAGGACCGCCCTTGGCGATTTGCTTGTATTTCGATCTGACATCAAAGACCGCTAAAGTGTCTTCAGTGCCGCGTCCAACTACATGTAGCTTGTGCCCATTATTCCAGATCTGGTTGTCATGAAACGATGCCCACCTTGAGCCTTTGATGAGAGCGGACAAAGTCACCAGCCCTTCGCATTCGAAAAAGCTGTGAATCAATTCTCGAACCTGTGGCTCATTGGTCCTGCTGAACAAGCCCTGTGGCCCTTCTGGGTCGTCAAAGTCTAAATCATTAACAGCAAAATGTTAGCCATGGTCAATCTACAATGTCAGGAGAAGGCTGCGCTCACCTAGTCCTTTCTTGTGCGACTTTGACAGCTCCTTGTTGAGTATGTCAAAGGTCAGTGACGTCAATCCGTCCTCATGAATACGGCCGGACTCTTTGAGACCCATCCGGAGAATATTGCCGATCGAATTAGAGACGTATTGCGAGATGGCGTACAGTCCTTGTCGTTCATGAATCGGTATGGAGAGGCGTCTTGTCATCAGTTTTGAGAGCTTTGAAGGGAACCAGAGAAAACCGTATTGCTTTGCAAGAGAACGTGAGCATAAATAGTAGCGGTACAGGGCAGAGATTAGTCGAACCCTTTCGATGCTGGAAATGGGGTGCGTTTCCAGGCCGAGGGATACTCCTGGCATCACTGTGCGGGGCCCTTGATGCCAGTGAGATTTTACATGCTGAAATGTGTTATAAAAGGGAAGCCTTCTGTCAGCGTCGGCGGCGATGGAGTCTAGGACGACAAGTGTACGACGGTAGTTCCAGTCGGCATACTGACAAAAGGTGATGACGTGGAACTCGATGACGGTAAAATGAAAGTTGGCCATAGCGACAAGATCTTTCATTGACTGTGAGCCAAGCGCCGAAGGTGCAAATGGATCTTGATGTATCGCTCTGCCGCGTATTTCCCACTCGTTTCGTAGGCAGGTAGCTTGCTCAAGTGGTGAGCTGCCACAGCCTCTGGGGCGACGACGCCGAATGTGACACAGAGCGCACTTCGAAGAACGGGCTCGCGCCATTGTTGGTACAGTTGATGGCTGCTCGGGGAGGCCTTGACGAAAGCACGTAGACCGACGAGGTCGAGATGTTCCATGATGGTCAGCCGAACTTCGACTGGTAGTGTCTCCATTTTGTTGTTGACCGTGACGTTGTTGATGAGATTAAAAGTGATAATCGAGACGAAAAGTCGCAGGAAGTCGTGGTTTTCAGTGAGTTCAGTGTTTGCCATGTGTGGCCTTGCCCCGCCTGGTGCAGCAGACAGACCCGCTACTCTTAGGGACCTTGCACATGGTGATTGCTCCTCCTGATAATGTAGACAACTTGACCTTGATTAACAAGGTAAACAACAGACAACTAGGTCGTTATATCTATTATATCTAACTCTATTATTATTTTATCAAGGGTGGATAACTGATTCTAATTCGACCCCTGTGGTGTTCCAAGTCTGAATGTAGATCAACACCATACCTATGGACGTGACAACATACCCGGACCATCGCTGTCTCGACTTGGCAGCATCTCGATGGCGCTACTATTATCGCGTTTCTCGGCATTGGACGGCTCGAGGTCGTCGACGTAAAAGACGAAGAAGATGGCCATGACCAACGCCATGAGCACAGCATCGAAGAGGTAAAGGAAAATCTCATGCGAGATGAGATACCCCCTGTTCCCCTGGACGTATTCCACCACACGAAAGATGCTTCGCACCAGAATGATGGCGCTAACAACGTACAGCACCGTTAAATGGCGTTTCCACCTGACAAAAGTCTGCTGTCTACATGTATCGGGACCACTGCACCGGCGGAATCGAACGTGGAATACCACGGTGGTGACGAGAAAGAACCCAAACATGAAAATCTGGATGAAGAGACCGACAATTATGATCTTCTCGCCAATGTTAAACAACTCCAAGGTGCCGGCTGCCTGGATGCCGCCTCCACCGGCCTGCATAAGAAAGGACAGGACATCGCCCACAACAAAGACCTTGGTCATCCACTTGACTGGGATGATGGAAATCGTCTCGGCGTGCAAAGAGCGTATCAACCGTCCGAGAATCATGTAGATGGATGCCGCGTACAGGGCCGGCGCAACAAGGATGAGAATGGCCTGGAGTACGAAGCCGCCGATGGCCGTGTCGTCGAAGTGGGACCAGATCCGGCCACAATAACCGATCACTTGAACTGTGAACCGAGACAAAACCGCCTTGTTAGAGTGATCACCAAAAGAAGGATACAGGTAGGTGAGGTACGTACAGCAACCACCGAGAGTAAAAGCAGTAAAGTAGAATGAGCGATGGCGGTATATACGCCAGACGTGCAAAAGCGTGAGGATGAAGAACACGACGACAGTAACAATGGCGGCTGGTAATGACAGTTTATATCGGTACAGGGCGAAGTCAAAGGATTCGGCTGCCCCAGCCTCGGCTGAGGTCGTCGAGTTTGCCATTTTGATGGGCGGATGATTCGATGGTGGCCGAAGGGAATTTGAAGGGACTGTGGCCAGATGGGGGGACTCTTTAAAGACAGACGAACAAGTGAAGACAAACGATCAGTGTTGTCGAAATGGGCACTAATGATATATACACATCATCGGCACTACTTTCGAAATTTCTTTGGTGGTTTGAAGATAGGGGGCAGTGCTCAAGACATTTTTTTACCTAGCATGCCTTGCCTACTTTTACACCAGTGGGTCTCTCGTAGTGTATTTGTTGTTAGCGTGTCATGGGCACTTTGGTGGAATCTGCTCCAGGATCAGTCTTGCTGCGCTAACAACTGATACGTCCATTCCCACCAATCCGAGGAATACGCCCAGCGCTCGTACCTAAACGAGCGACAACACTAACACGGACCATCCGCCAGGGGGCTCGTATCCGTCGTATTTTGTTCGGACAAATGCGAGACTTCAACCCACAAATCAATCCACCCGGGTTTGGACAGTTCCATAATGGCCACCAAACGCAGGGCACACCACAAGAGCCGCTCAGGTAAGTTGGCTTTCATCCTTTTAATTAGACCATCGTTTGATCATTTTAATCATCTAGGCTGCAAGAACTGCAAGACTCGAAAAATAAAGGTGAGCATCACGCATTCCCGACTGCAATGCTGCATTCAATCTCAGCCAACACTCGATAATGTCTTTGTATAGTGCGACGAGAAGAAGCCATCATGTTCGAACTGCGTACGACGGCAAGTAGACTGCGACTTTGCAGAGATTGGGGGGACTCCGCAGCCGGGCCTGTCTCCCACGGGCCTGAACATGACGGATTTAGAACTGCTGCATAATTACACGACCACGACTTACCTGACTCTGTCAGAAAGCCCAGTAATAAGGGAGTTTTACCGAAACACGGTGGTGCAGGTGGGACTCGACTGCGACTACATCATGCGGGGCGTGCTGGCTCTCTCGAGTCTTCACCTCGCCCACCACCGCGAGCACATGCGTGACCACTACCTCGCCGCCGCCATCACCCACCATCGGGCTGCATCCCAGGCATCCATTCCCCTCGTATTGAATGCGACGCCCGAGAACGCGCAGCTCCTTTTTTTCTTTTCAGTCTTGACAACTTATTACGGTGCGTCCCGTCCTGCCTCTTTGTTTCTCCCTCTTGCATCCGGTCTACCCGTCTAATAATGTGTGCAGCGCTCGGCTGGCCCCGCAAATCCGACGACGCCCTCCTCCTCGGTGAGAACGCCGGCTTTCCTGATTGGGTGTATCTGATCCGCGGAACCAAGGGACTCATTGAGCTTGCGGGAGTGCCAACAGCAGGGCGGATGGCGCCGCTGTTCGCGCACTCGGTCGCCCGCTTCCAACTGCGCGAGGAAGCCGACGTCTTTGCTTCGGCCGCGCACGCCGCGCTGGCTGAGCTGGAGGAGGTTATTGTGCACCGGCCGCTAGTGGACGAGGCGCTGCGCGGGATCTACATGCGTGCCATCGCCGAGCTGAACAAGTCGTTCGCCCAGGCCGACGCGTGTGTGGGACGGTACGAGATGGTGGATGTCTTCATTTGGGTGTTCTTGAGTGCCGAGGACCTGCTCCCACTTTTGCGGACGCCGACGCAGGAGGCTGTGGCCATTTTTGCCTTTTTCTGCGTGCTGCTGAAGAAGCTCGACGGCCACTGGTGGATACAAGGTTGGGGGACCCATCTCATCGCCCACGTCTACGACCTGTTAGATGATGAGAACCGGCTGTTGATTCACTGGGCCGTGCAGGAAATTGGATGGATACCGCCGGCGGGTACAGATTGTTCGTGAGGTGGGCGTTATATATACCTGGTATCAAACTTCACCGGTCTGCATTTCAGAAAACGAGTGGCTAGTAGGTAGCAAGAGGCTGACGTATCCTTTGCGTGAACTACTAGGGTTGAGTGAGGAAAAGAAAGCCGATTTCCATATCTTTCGTGAAGTGAACGATGGTGCTTACCTGCCCACCGACCGTGCGGACAAATCTTCCCACAAAGTACCAACTTCGCATTGAAGAGCAGGAGCATATCGAATCGGCGACGTTGACGTGAAATACATGGGCGTAAAAGACAAGCAAAGACATAGAAAGGAGTAAAGCAGGTATACTTGATAAATTTTGCTCTTTTCTGGCATAGATTTACCATATATGGACATACTCTTGGTGACAGTTTGCACAAGAGATTTCTTGGACCGCGTGCCAACTTGAGAAAATGATATCGGTATAGAGAAAAGATAAATCGGGCCCTCTCAACGACGGGCGATAGTGGATGGCGGCCTTTAATATTGAGGAATACGATTTGATCATCTGCATCGACTTGTATTCATTTTTGAAAGTTTTCTATTTCAACAAGATCTGTGGCGCTTAGGAGGCAAGATACCGAGTGACAGCAAGAAATACGATGCTGGGGCCGAAAATAGCTGGCTGCGGCATATATAATCGTTCTGCCGACGATCGGGCGAGTAGCACGGTGCCAAAGATGGAGAAATTAGATGATTGGTTCCGGATTCTGGTATCGTGATCTGTGTTTCTAGAGTGCGAGACACGTTAATAAATTCTTTTCGGCTTCGTCGTCCCACATAGTAAAGTTGTAGTCGTGCAGCCGTAGCTTGCCGATTCAGATCAGAGATAATGTCGAAATCCGGAGCGAAGCTTTCGTGTCGCGTGCTAAATAATCCGTGATTTCATGGATTGGGAGTCCTGATTCGCACTCTGCTAACTTCTGTCCAGACTTTAAGAACCACATACTACGGGAATCTTCGTCCTTGGGTGGGGTTCTTAATGATGGTCCTTCTCACTGCTCCGCGTCGGAGTCTTTCAGTCCTCACTGCTCGAATGAGGAGGGAGAATATCACTTCGATATTATTGATGGCAGCGCTTGCAACTTCTCAAGCAACTGGCTGCCTCAAAGCGTTATATATCGCTTTGTTCTGACAAAAGGAAGTATACTGTCCTGTTCTTTTTGCTCTCTGCCGCTTCGGCAAGATTGAGAGGACTCCGTTGTCAGTTACGTATGAAGATTTCTTTCTTACTCTGTGCGGCAGTCGTTGCGCTTCCGTAAAAGTCGTCTAATACCAGCAATTGACAATTAAAATCAACGCTTGGAACTCCTTCGATTGATGGAATTTCCGTTGTTGCGTTGTTGCGGAAAAGAGGGCTTATAACCTGTGGGAACTGCAGCTAGAAAGGTGGTGGATTAGGGAAGCTAATCTAAGCTATGGAAAAGTGGGAGATTTCCCAAGCCCTAAGACCTACATAGGTGGCCTGCCAGCACTAGCCAGGTGCCCCACCCTGCAGCACATACTCTATCGTGAGCCATATCTTGAGGTACTTACAAGCCAAAGGTTAGACCCCTTAAGACTGCCGTAGAATGAAAATCTGGCCGAGAGGATGATAATAGATAGTGGTTATAAGCCAAGACGTCCGAGGTAATCCAAGATGATTCTGGTGCCGGCAATAAACGCAGACTTGCTGCGCTACGGCACCGACGGTAAGGGAAGAGGCCCTGTCCGGCCAAGGAATCGAATGGTCGGAAAGCGTGCAAGAGAGTCAACAGCCTTGTTGCAGAAAGTAGACCCACCCGCATTTCGCTTACTCCACTTCAGGATCCTTTGTTCGTCCCAACTCGTCGCTAGCCTCGCAGCCTCGTCAGAACGTGGTGGTCAAGATTAGCATTGGATGCCAGATCTGATACAGTATGATCCATGCTAGCCGCAAGCTAGGGGGCAAAGAAGGTTTGGCATTCCCGTGAGGGGATTGCGATATCCGGGTTCTGATCTATGATGGTCAAGAAGTGACAGAGCCTTGCTCGGACAGCGGGAAGGAGATTTCCAAGTAACGGAATGTGAACAATGAACACACCAATGGGTCATCAAAACCAATTCAAAAGGAGTGTGCTCAAAGGAAATCACGAAAAGAGGTGGAACCCATCCTGTAGCCGTCTATTACGCACGCACTTTAAATCCAGTCCAAGCAGCTACCTTCACGCTGAAGTTTGTTTAGAGGAATATTAACGCTGGGAAACCAAAGAGTGCAGAAGCGATGTAGTCGGGTATTATCTTTGAAAAGGGAGCTAGAAAAGAAAACTTAGAGAAGAAAACTGAAAAACAAAAATCATCGCGGTGCCAGTGCAGAACTTCTCCTTCTCAAGCCTGTATGAATTCTCAATTCTATACGAACGACCAGCGAGATGCCACCAAGCTCTCTGAGATTGACCAATATACCAGGATGTTGTGACAAGAGGATGGCAGTCGCGCTCGATCTGACGAAGACTTGCAGCCAATATCGGCACAGCATAGACGACGCAGAGGCGGACCCACGAGCGGTAAACGAACTTTCAAGACTCATACCAGCTAGGTATTTTCAAAATTTATCAAATGATGTGCGGTGGATGTTGTCAAGGAAGCCGCTGGCAGTCTCTTCGCCGTCGCCACCAGGCAGATGCTTGATTTGGGACTTCACAATCGCCCGTATAGCCGACGGTCAGAGTGTAGCCACAACGTTGCCGTTATCATCGACAAAACTCAAAGTTATCTCGACTGACAAGAAGTTGTGGCATTGCTGAAAGCTGTGGGGCCGTAGCGTTAGGCATTGTCATACAACTCGAAGACGGGGACAGCAAGGGAGGTTTCACCTCTCTGAGCCATCATCTTCGCAGCCCACTCCATACCCGCTCGCCACTGCCTCTTTCTGCCCCGAACTTGAATGACCTCGGCAACGAGGTCACCCCGAGTCATGCTGCTGGTGCATGCCTCGTCGGGGATGGGCTCCTCACCCTCCAGCATGCTGAGTCCCTGAGGGAGCCCGGAAACAGCCTTGCCCTTCATCCGAAGATCATGGTACTCGTCTTGGACGCGACGCCGGATGGCGTTGAGCTCAAAGACATCCTCACGGAGGCAACGAGTGAGGAGGGTGGAGGAGTAGTGGCAGAGCCACGCCGCGTCCTCCGAGTCTCGCCTCTCCCAGCCGGTCTCGCCGCGGACGAAGATGTGGTGGCAGTTCTGCCGATGCATCCGCTCGGTTGCTGCATCTCGGAACGGGCCGACGGTGCAGACGGTGTGCTCGGCGCCCTCGACGGGCCAACCGCACAGCTGTCCTGGGGTGTGACTATTAATCAGTAGTGTTGGTATCTTTCCTTACAAAAGTCGAGAGATTCTCGGTCCGTATCTGGGCAACTTACTAGGCCTTCACATGGCGCTGGTAGGTCGTCTTCTCATACCAGCACCTGCAGCCGTCGTGGTCGCACCACTCGTGCTTGTCGAAGGGCTTGTTGTTCGGGTCGGTGGCCCTATACGCAATGCTCCGTTAGTGTCTTCCAAGGCGTGTTCGTGTGAGAGTGAGAGGTGGAGAAAGAGATGGAGGCAAAGATAGGCAAACATAACATACCTGGAAGGGTGGCGGAGGCTGGCCGAGGTCCCAAAGATAACCTCGCGCCGGATGGCCTGTGGGTTGGCCATCCATGTGCGGTAGACGGTGGTCGGCGTGCCCAGATTGACCATGATGACGGTGGCGATAATGATGGTGGGTGGATGTGGTAATGATGATGATGTTGTTGTTTTTTCTGTTGCTGTTGTGCGATCTGTTCAAGTCGACGAAAAAAAGAAAGGTCACGGGTGGGACGACTTTATACAAAGTTTTTCTGCAGAGTGCAATTGAGACACGTTTGATTTATTTCAGTTTTCTTTTCATCAACCTGAGAACTTTCAATATTATATTTTTCCGGACAATTGATATCACACGAGGCTTCAGTTAGATTTTGTCGGTAAAAATGAGTTCAGACCCACACTTTCCTGTTTCGTGTTACAAGGCTGAGGAGGCCATTCACAACCTCGGGAATATATTTTGCGTCGGCTCATTAATAAATGAGTTGTAGAAGGTAAGGCTCTTTGAAGACGATGAATTGGAAGAAGATGAATTGGAAGAAGATGGATGGGAAATTTTTGAAGTGCAAGTCTGGAAGAAGGTTTGCCCAGTGTGGTTTTCTTGGCTGCGTGCTGCCAGGGCATTTGCCCTGGCAGCTGGCCTTATCACCACATCTGGCAACCGTTGAAGGCATCCAGAGATCTTGGTTGTGGGCATCGTCAGTGGCGCGCGAGACCAGGTCGTGGCAGATGGTTTAATTGAGCCATGTCATGTGATACTCATGTGCTGCGCCGACAAAGTTGGGACCGCATAATTGGTCGGACTTTGTTTTTTGGGTTATCCCTGATGACGCTCAAAGTTAAACAAGAAAATTCACAAATGAGCAATAAAGTATGTACAAGCGAGTTTTTTTCTTCTTGTTTTTCTCTTCACATTTGAACTTTTAATTTATTCGTTACGGGGATCAGCGAATACGTTGTTATAGTTGGCCCTCCGGACTTTTCTACATACAGGATAACAAGGACTGCAATGACCAGGGAGAAATCCCCCAGAATCAGCTCTTCTTACTATCTCCCTACAAATATCCAAACAGCCATGACCATTTCATGTCCCCAGCACAACTGCTATATCTCCAACAGGTTTTCCGACAGCTATGTACAGTACAAAGCAGGTCTCCTTCCGCCCAATAAGTAATTCCCCCCAATTCTTTTATCTGCGAGAATTCTGTCAGCGATCTCGTCCGCCATCTGTTCGAATGCTTGTGCTTGTTTGAACTGACCTGGAAATTCCAGTCCTACATTAGATCTGAGCGGGCGGTTGCAAAATATTCTGGAATGAGAATTCTAACTCGGTTCCGCGCCACTGTTTTATTCTGTCGGGATGAAATGATCATTTCGAGTTTCTATTTCATCCCTTGCCTCGAGTTATGCAGTTGTCCAGATGAAATCCGAATGGCATAAATGTGGCCCAGAAATCACCCTGCTCAACCTTCAGCCTTGTATGATCGTGAAATAGTAAGATTCAGGAATCGAGGGTGAACGACCGAGAAATCAGTCATTAGACTCATTGCGGGCTAACACTGAGAATTGATTCCAACTTTTGGCTGCAATCCCACGGGTGCTGACAACAGGTACAGGACGGCAAGTTGGAAGCGAGGCTTTTCCAGCGCTGTTGTCGACCGGAGAGCGACGGACGGCGGTGGTTCGTCTCACACAAGCTTCCTGCCGTGCTTGGATCACCGGCTTCAGGATCCGGCCAACCTGCTCGAGAACGGCTATGAAGTGGTCGTGTCGGCTGTCGACCTCCTTCCTGGAGTTTTTCAGCTCAAACAATGCCTTTCGTCCTTGAATAGCCCTCTTAAGAGCTGCAAGGAAGGTCCCACCCCCGGGAAGAACTACGCTCGGGTCGGACTGAACAACAATTCGAGCCATCGGCACGAAGTCGCCAATCTGTAAAAGGAACCTGCGCTTATTGCTGGGAGGAACGTATGCTCCAGTTGCAGCTCCTGTCGCCAGTTAGTCGACCATCTTTTATCTCATAATTTTACACTTCTGGTTGGAGCTTATTGCTTGGTGCGGAAATTATCCCAGGCACAAAGAAAAAGCCTACCATAGAGGTAAATGTTGGTCGCTGTTCGGTTCAGCCAAGTCTCGACAATCTCTGTTGCATGCTTGTACTCCCCATACAAGCTGGGAACCGGTATGTCGGTGTGCAGAGACATCTTGGATTAGGTCACGGGTTGCTTAATTCACGACGCCAGTCCTTATATGTCGCTCGCTGAGGGCGGGTAACATTCAATTGCTGTATGACGAACGAAAGTGATCGATTTGATGACTGGATAGGAATTGGACTTTGGCTGTCAATAAAGAATTCTCTCCAATCTCCTCAGCTGGACGTCCGAGCAGTTCGGTCCGGAACTGCCGCGTTGCTATCGCCCGTGGTCGGTCCTTAAATCGAGAGGGTCGCGAGGTCTGGGATCTCGTGAACTGAAGGACTCGATGAAAGAAGGAGGGTGTGCCACTTCGGTCGAAAGTAGTGGGGTAGAAAGATTTGTGAGCTTCTTTCGACGGAAGCGGATACTGGGGGAAATGAATCGATGTTGTGAGGAAAGGTTTGCGATGGCCAACAACGGTGGGATGGAAATCACGTTCTCACCCGCAGAACGATGGGTTCGAAAGAGCAGCGGGAATACGAAGCGCCTCGGGCGGGGTTGGGGCAGAAGTAATGTCGCTGGTTTTGATCATCTGATATGCGAGCAGTTTCGCAAGTATGATCTGAAAAATGAAGGAAAGGTCGCTTCAGGCGATGGAGGTTACGCATCTTTAAACAGGTGGGATGATGAGCACGACCGACACAGCGACTAGCTTCTTTAATTTGTGGGAAACAATAGGACTGTTGTTGCTTGCGAGAAAGAAGTCGCGACTTTCGTCGCCGAAAATCTCAGGCCATTACTTATCTATCCCCTTCCAGCTCCTTCTTCTCTTTCCTCGGCATCGTCTCCAACGCGTGAACCCACGCGCGTTTCCTCGATGACCCATCAAGCCCCATTGCATTGACGGCGGATGCGTCACTTCACTGCTATAGACGGCCTCAGTGGGATATCAACGCAAGGCAGTAGGACCATCGCAGCTCGAAGTAGGGAGCACAATACCTAGGCAGGTAGCAAGGCTAAGAGAAAATACCCCGCCACAATGTCAACAAACTCTCTTTTTGATACGGCCAGGGTGCATCCAAAATACACAGCAAGGAAACTCACGATTGTGAACCGCAAGTGAAGGACTATAATGCAAAGCCATGTATCTGCTTCCTTTGCGACTAATTCAAGTACTAATCACCCCAGTCGAACTAATCATCCTCTAAAACACGGCTACAAATTCTCCAACAGTTCGGCACGTCCAAAGTCTTAGAGTAACTCTTAGATCAAGCTCCTCTTCAGTTTGTCCAGCGATGACGACGGTGGTGAGAGACTCGACACCAATGTCATCAAGTGAGAGATCATCAACTAGGCTATCCATGATTATGCCTGTTTCGCTGGACAAAATGCACATTCCTCGAGAGACAACGTCCTAAGACACTGAGAAGCTCAGAGTTTGAGGTGTGGGCCCTAACATCGACACCCTAGGGGTACTCCTGACTATGACAATGTTCATTAACCTGCTCTCGCTTTGTTGGAAACTTGAAGCCCAAGAGGGAGGTCGCCAGCAAACAAACATTGGTCGTCCCTCGGAGTCTCTGTCAATGAACAATAGGCCAAGGCTAATGTTTTTGCTAGGACCTCGAGAAATTAGCCTGCAATTGAGCAGGGCTTCGCACTTGATGCCTATGCACCAATCAAGGGGTTGCAAGTTTGAAGTAACTGGCAAATGAATGCTCAAGCCAAGATTAGTCATGTGAAAGGCCGACCATGGCGTGGATCCAGGGGATTTAAGTCGCTGCGATTCTACCATACTGGAGTTCAGGAAATCGTCTGGTGTTTCTGCCAACAGCCGATATGAGCCCGAGTCGGTGCGGTGCCATGCCAAAATGGACTGATCTGAATTCTCCCTCATGATCTCAGATTGAAGCCTTGTGAACGCTTTGGTCAGTCCTTCGCCGTACAAGATGGGCATACTGATGTCAAAGAGGCCCAGAAGGCAGTAGGCGCGATCTTCGGCCCTTGTCGTTTCTCGACGGGACGCCCAACTCATTCTTTGCGCAACGCACGCCCGACTTAACGCTGCTCTCCCGGACAAGTATTTGGTTGGAATTTGGGTGATTGCTGAAACCTGTTCAGTGAGGTCTGGCATGTAGTTACTGCCATCATCTCTCGCGGCGTTCAGCTTGCGAATTTGACCAAATGCCCTCCAGTTTTGATGGAGAAAGACGATTTGCTGCGGCGCCAAGAGTTCTTGCAAGGTCCAACCTCTCGTAAATCATCTGCTACTTCCCAGCAAATCCCCGATATCCGGATAGTTATCGGAAATCGACCCTTCCACGTCGGCGAGGCATACGTAGCATTGTGCAGAGTATTTGTACCAGTGAAACATGGAGTTGATGGCTTCAGACAGTTCTGCGCTGCTGCTTTTATCGATGCAGCAAGAGTCGATCCATGCCCACTCATATCCATCGCGTTTGGCCTGACTACAGCATTCTCGTATCTTGGAAAATCCGGATTTTCTTTTGGCCAATTCTCGATTGTCGGCCGACTTCATGTCCTGGAAAGACACTTCCTCCCGGCCCCATACATGTGAGAGAATGGCGTACCGAGGGATCCGGTCGCCATAAAACTCTTCAAGTTCGAGGGAGTTGACGTTGAGAAGCCACATTTTGGTTGGGATTCTGGGAAGTTGTGTGTTCGAGGGAAACGAGGGCCGCGAAGTTCAAGTCTCAGCTGAATCTCTTCAAGAGGGGCACCTGCAGGTAATTGGCACAGCGACTGAGCCACAAAGAGGCTGAATTGTGTCGCGATGGTCAATGTACGGTAATTACCTTAAGCACAGCCTCAAATTTTCAGCCAAATATTGCGAAAGTCCAGTACGGAAAAAAACCAATAATCCAAGCATTAAGTGTCAAGATCTGCCGCCTCCCAGGGCTTCTCACAGAGATAACGCGCTCGATGTGGGAGATGAGTTGCAAAGTGAAGCTGTTGCAAAGTAAGAGATGTTGATGCACTCATATTTCAAGATCGACCAAGAAAGATCTACATTTACCATTGAAACTATTATCATTCCAATTCTTCCTCAATGCTTATGCAACGGATCCTCCATGTACAAATCAGCATGCACCCTCTCCTCACTATCAGTCGGCTTCGTGTACTCGTGCGCCCCACCCTCATCCAACAAGATGGTATGATGCATCCCCATCGGCAAAGGGTCCCTTTCCCCTCTGTCAGCAGCCACGTTGGCCTCGCTCTGGGTCGGATTAACCTTCACCTCGCTTCCGTAGACCTGGTCGTCCTCAAATTCGTAGTCTGATCCGGGTGTTTGACCATGATAAATAACTGTGCTGTAGAAAGAGCGGGAGCGTTCATCAACCACTGAGGCAGCTGAGGACGGAAAATGACGGAATGATTGAGTCGAGGTCTGTGAAGTGTGTGTGAATGGAGGAGAGCCAAACCCTGAGTTGTTGGAAGTGAACTCGTTGTGCTGCTGCTGTTGGTTGAGGGCGAAGGAGGGAGATTGGCGGCGCGGGTTCTTGGGTTTGTAGGGCCGCGATGCAAAGCATCTGACACCCAAAGATGAGGCCCCAGAAAGGGCTTTGGTTTTGAGCATTGGTCGCATCATTTTTGGTCCTTCTTCAAAACCTCCGAAGGAATGAGTCTTTGGGCCGTTTGGGTCTCCTATCAGGGGGATGAGGCGGTCTTGGGGATGAGTATTAAAAGGGTGAAGTAGTGGCTTTCTGCTCATGAGATTGATTCACGCCATGCTTGCAAGAAACATCATGGTGACGTGATGGCTGCAAAACACGAGCATAACCGCACAGACGTCTGGTGCGAGTTCAAGTCAGATCAAACCTTGCGTCAAGCCAACGTCACGGCGAAATGCACACCCCGCACATGTGTTCGCGGACAGCATGCCCGGCTTCCAAGGGCTTTTATAATGCAAGTACATGTGTTGGTCGGCGAAAAAGAAGGCCACGAAACTCTCACGAGCCGTGGCTGTCGGGTGTTGTCGGTTAGACCCCGCATCTGGTTGTCGCCATGTCGGCATTGGTATCAGACCATGCGGGGTTGGTTCGCTGCATCGATGAGAGCGAGCGTGAAGAAAAGATGGGAGAAGGCGGTGAAGATAGATTGGTTGCGATCCGATGCGTCCTCTTTTTCGTCTTGCTGACTGGGAACCCCCGGGTTGAAGCTATTCTCACTCGACTTGGCACTCGATGCTTTCATCCAGCCATGCTCAAATCCGGGGTCCATGCAGGGCGTCGCCAGATTGGTAACTCCCGAAGCCACAGGAAAAGAAGGATACTGTAGTATGCATTGATTGTTTAAAATCCCGATCGGCAGCGGTCCCAGATGTTTCTGTTTCCCCGTCGTGTTCATCCATTCCCAATACCCTCACTTGAAACCAACCTTCCCACCCTTCCCTGATCATGCACAACCACCCGACCGTTGTGTAATGTCCCACCCGGGTGTTTATCACTCACTGTCACACCGTTGGCGTAAGCGTCGTTGTCTTTGATCGTCAGGGGCCCCAAAAAGCGGGACCGACCACCGCCCTGGGAAAGGATCGACAGCAAACACCCCTGAGATCCGAACGGTGATCTCTTCAAGGGAAGGGTACCGGCAGGGACATGAAACGCGGTGCAACGTTGAGCTCCCGCTAAAATGAAGTCATTCCGAGGGATTTCTGAGGATCCCAAGAGACACTAGCACCCGTTTGCTCGGTTGCGCCACCGTAGGGCAGATCGCATGCCAGTTCGGGAGATTGCGGTAGTGCGAGGGAGATTCCCATCTACGTGTAAAATGGATTGAAGAGCGCCTGCTTTTCTTGATGTGAACTCGGAGTAAGATGCTATAATTCATCCACCTTCAGTATGTCAGCAACAGTCCTCACAGGGCAAGCGCCCATCAACCTTGGACCACTCACCACCACATTCGTTCCTCCACCAGCATGTACAGCAGCTGTACGCGCAGGTAACAATGCCTACCTCGGGCAAGGCTGCTCTCGTGGCAATCCAGTTGACGCCACCTCGTGCTGGCCAGCAACTTCGAAGGGCGCATCATCAAAAGAAGGCAGTCTGAGCGGATGGGGCTTCTACTCCCCAGGCCTGCACTGCCCAACAGGCTACGCAACAGCCTGCTCAGCAACAGGAGGCAACGGTGGGAAGTCAGACTGGCCCGTCCAGTTTCGTCTCGTTGCGGGAGAGACAGCAGTTGGGTGCTGTCCAAGGTTTGTACCTCGCCTCCTCACCTTCTGCGAAGCCATCCACTAACCCTCATCTCAGCGGTTACGGTTGCGCCAATATTAACGGCCAAACCTGCATCCGGGTAGCCACATCCACTGCCATCCCAGCCATGGTAACCTGTGACGGCAGCAACTTCAAAACCATCGACCTTGACGCCGTTCCAACGATCACGCTCATGGCCCCCATGATCCAAATAAACTTCCAAAGCACTGACCTTCCTTCATCAACCATCACCAACCCTCTAGCCTTGGCAACAGGCACACGCACCATCAACTTGGACGACGACCCCAGCCTAACTGCCGGCTCAGATTCAGCAGGAGAAACACTCGAGATCGACTCGTCATCCGACAACAAAAACTCCCCCTCCTTCATTGTAGACCCAGAACAAACAATTCCCACGAATCCTCCTGCTACCACCTCCTACTCTTCCCAATCCCAACCACAAGGAGGTCTCCCATCAAACGTCAAGGTAGGCCTGTCCGTCGCGGGTGCCGCCATTGGCCTTTTGGCATTCGTCTTTGCATTATTCTACTTTTGGAAAAAGAAGAAGAACAAACTCGAGGACAGCGAGATGGACCAGTTTTATTCCCGTCAGGGAGGGAACGTAATGGGGATGGGTCAAAACGGACAGAACGGGCCAATGCCGGGTTGGTACAAGGGCGAGAGATTGATGACGCCTACTTCATCTTCGCCGTACATGGATGGGTTTAGGGATTCGCCGCCGTCAGGGGCACCGAGGGAGATGATGATGCCTGCAGATCAGTCGTATCAGAGGCCGATGACGCCGAGAAAGGACGGGGTCGGGTATTATAGGGGCCTGAGGGTGTAAGATAGGAGTAAGTCTGATCGGCTGCTGATAGCCTGGGCTTGCAATGTGTGTAAATGTCTGTAATGACCAAAAGAGAAACACTTTTACCCCAAGATGGCCTCCCTTTCTTCCGTTTTACTTGACCAAATGGGCAACAAAGAAACACTGTCATCTTCGTGTGGCTTTACTTGATGAGTTTGGAGCCCGCCACCCATGTTTCGAAAGATATAATGGATCTGAGAACCATCATAACCACCATCCCCGGGGTCTTCGTTGGTAGGTATGCGATCCAGAACCTCCCCGATACTCCGTCAACTTCGTGGGTGAGGATCATTGGCATTGCTCCACCCTCAGTCCGTCTCGTCTTTTTGGTGATATGAGAATTCAGCCGGAAATGAGAATGCACAGAAACGCCAATTGCTTCCTTGGGGCGTGTCTCTCTTGGCCATCAAAGTGAGTTTTTAATAGTGATTCCAATCTCTCTGTCCATGGGAGCACCACACACCATCCTACATACTTCTCGGGTCAGTTGTTGCCGTGTGCGACGTAAGATCAAACATCGAACGCCAACGACAAGGAGGATTATCAACATGCTTGAGAAGGTAATGGACTCTGGTTGCGGTTGAATATATATACCGAGTAGCTGCCCAAAAGTCGACCATGAGCATATTCTGTATGCGGGTCGACGCGCCGGGCTGTGTACGTCGCCAGGATGCCGAGCAGGCGTTTAACGCATTTGTAGCAAATTATATCCCAATGCAGCGGCTGCAGTTCTGTTGGTCCCAGGTTGGAAGCATCTGAGGGGGTTGTTGAGACTTCTGAAAGTGAGTTTGTGCCATTCAATGCGCTTGCGGTGAAAACAAAAGCGCAGCGGGACCGTCATTATCGTGATTCCGGTCCGCCATGCATTGCCGATGAAAAAAAGTCACCATGTTGGGCAATGCAGAATGCTGCAACAGTGTGTACTTCTTCAGGACGATGTGGGCTGCTATGTAGGTGCACGAGAATGGCTTGTGAGGTTGGAAGGGGAAAGGAGCTTCTAGTGGGGGCAGCAAAGCTCAAAATTTAATTGGCTCTAATTAATGCCAAGAAGCCATTACGGGTATCCCGTCACAGCTCGGAGCAACCTGGGCTGGAACCCAAGCTTCAGTGGACAGCGTGGGGTAATTTCCCAGGGGTCCCGATAACAACATCCACCAGCCAGGTTGGTGACGTCGCCAATGTCTTGTAATCATCAACTTTTTTTGCTTGACGTCTCGAGCAGAGCGCTATGAGCCATGTCTTCCGAGCCTACGCGCCCTCTTCTCCTCCCGCAGAACCGCAAACTCCGGCACTTACGCGGCATCTCCCTGCGGAACCTCACCTTTTCGAGACCGCGCGGCCGAACCATTGACGATGCCGCTCTTAATAAGAGCCCTGCCAAACTCGAGTCGCTTCGAACCAGCCATCAAATACATCACGCATTATCATCAGAAGACCTACGACCTCCCCCTGGCCGAAGAAGGAGCACCAATCTCGCCAATGCGAGTCCGCTGACGAGGCAGAAGAGGTTGGAAGAAACCTTTGACAGCAAGCTCGCTCATGCATTCTTCTCGTTGCATGTGGAAGCAGAAGAGGAACCAGTCTACATCAGCGAGATTGCGGATAGGGCCACGGTATGGTTTCCAAGAACAGTGCTGCTGCCGCTGACGGCGTTGGCTAATGTTGGGTGTGCGTGGACAGAACTTCAACTTTAGCTTCTTTGAGCTCTCCGACCTCGCCTCGACGATTACTCAAACACCGCAAGTTGTCATAAAAGTATGGACAAAGCGACAGGATACATGGGGGCTTTTTCTGCTGGACGAGGTTGACCTCCGGGCGCTCAATTGGCTCGGGAGTCTCCACGACGTGCATTTCCCACCAAACAGTCTCGTCTTCCACATGATCGATGGAGTATACTCTGTCGAGCTATCCAGCAAATATCCACCGCCGAAACAACTACCCCCAGTGCCGACGTCCTCCTACAATGCTTTGATGCGACTCGCCACACTCGAAAACTCGATACAAGACGCGCTAGCCACTCGCGACGCCCTCACCAAGCAGATCAACGACCTCCTGCCCAAAACTCCCGAGGATCAAGTCCCCGCCGCCCAAGACTCTCTCGCCCTCACAAACAAATATCTTGCTTTCCAATCCCGCGCCGTCGCTTCAGCGAAGAAGCGCAACGCGGATCTGCGCGCCTCAATCGACGCCCGCCGGACCGCAATAGCCACCGGCCGTTCCCTCCAAGAAAAAGCAGAAGTAGATGTCTCCAACGCAACGGAAAAGCTGGCTGCCTCCAAATCACTCCTCTCCAAAACCAAGGAACAAATCCACGGCCAGCGTCGCAGAATATGCGAAGACTTGGCAGCAATCTACAACATTTCGCCCATTCCGGCTTCCCCGCCCCTCTCTTTCACCATCTGCGGGATCCCGCTCCCGAATACCATCTACGACTCAACACTGAAATCTCCCTCAGGCGAAGACGCACTGTCTGCTGCCCTAGGGTACGTTGCGCAGTTGACGGATGCTCTGCAGTATTATCTTGCCGTCCCTTTACCTTACCCAATCCGATCGTTTGGCTCACGATCGACGATACGAGACGAGATCTCGCAGTTACCTGAGCCGCAGAGAGATTTCCCTTTGTACGTACCGAGGGGTGGATCGAGCGCGCAATATCGGTTCGATTATGGGTGGTTCTTGTTGAACAAAGACATCGAGGCTCTGTGTGCGAGCCAGGGGTTGAGGGTGGTTGATATTAGGCATACACTGCCGAATTTGAAGTACTTGTTGTATGTGTGTAGCGCTGGGAGTGATGAAGTCCCGGAGAGGAAGAGGGGAGGGGTGAGGGGACTTTGGGCTGGCAAACAGGGCAGGACGCCGGTGCACTTGAGTGTTGGCGGGGGAGGAGGGGATGATGCTAGCAGTTTTGGTGGAAGTAGGAGGGGGAGTGATGCCAGTAGTGTTGCTGTAGGACATAGGAGGGGAGAGGAGTTGAGGGGGAAGATTATTGGGAATGGAAATGGTAATGGTAATAGCCATGGACCGGCAGACAATGTGGGATTACCCTTTGATGACGCGGGTACAAAGCTGACGCTGAGGACTAAAGGGATGAGAGAGAGCGCAGCAAGGTGACTGAATTTAACATTTTGCACATCTTTTTACCAGTTATTTATATGCAGCGTTGATACCCTTAAATATTTGCAGCGTTAATCCCTATCATGCTTCTTCTTGCTCTGCCACAGCCAGAATCTCCTCCTCAGCCAACCTCAAACAATCCAACTTGTTCGACTCTTCCTGCAACTCCTTCACTCTCTTTCTGTACCCTTGGTCATACAGGACGGCTTCCAACGCTTCCTTTACTCTTTCCACCTCGGGCCTAACAGCCCCAAGATTGACTCCAATGCCAGACCAAGCAACTCTCTTGGCATTGTCGGCTTTATCCTGTCCTTCGCCCGTGACGACCATGGGCACTCCGTGCGCTATTCCGTGCTGGACCGCTCCGTACCCGCCGTTATGCACCCACGCGTCAGCGTATGGCAGGACGGCGTCGTAGTGCAAGTAATCCGTCACTCTCGCATTATCCGGCAGTTTGAAGCTTTTAGGGAGTGTGGCGCCCTTCCTGCCTAGTATGGCAACGACCAAGACGTCTTTTTGTAGAGGAGAAGACATGGCGGATATGGTGGGGATGATGAGGTCGTGAGGGTCGACTTCTACGGTACCCTGCGCGACTACTACTATTTTTTTGGTTGTTGCAGTAGCAGCAGATTTGATCTCGTCCCACCAGACGGGCAGGTTGTTCCATCCGGTTTTTGCAGGTTCAGTGGCGGGCGGTAAGACGCCGATGAATTTAAAGTTTGCTGGCCATCCCCCATCTTCTCCTCTTTCTCTTCCTCTGGATTCTTCCTGTTGACGGGGGTAAAAAAAGGACGGAACTCCCAGCTGCAGGATCTTGACGTGTCCGAGGGTATAATTGACTCCGCTCAGGAACGGGCCATGATCCGCGATGATGCCGGTTGTAGAAGCACCCGCCTCGACGAGTTTTGCGTCCAAGAGGCGGGACAAATGCGCCGTCTTTTCTTCCCAGACTTCCCACTGCTGCTTTGCTCGTTCGAGCTGCAGAGCGCGGTCAGATAAAAAGGGGAGGGAATCACAAAACCCGGGGCCGACCTCTGGGGATCGAATGAAGGGGACCATGATTGAGAGGCAGACTGATTTGATTTTTAGTTTTGAGTGATGTTCGTTGTTGAGGAAGAGAGGCAAGATGCCGAAAAACATTGCTTCGCTTATTATGGTCAGATGCCCTGCCAAATCCAAGGGTGGGTAGTGGTCGGCGGAGTATTTGGTGGTGATGTGGGATATGGCAGCGGTCAAAGATTTGAACTCGTCAGGGATGGTAGAGATCCAGATTCGTTCAAAGTCCACGAGGGCCCGGGATTGCCAGTCTGCGTCCGAGTCTGACGAGGAGGTCTTGTCAGGGGCGTAATAAGTGAGGTCGTCGATGTCGGCCGAGTCCAGTAAGGGGAGGAAGATGCATCCTGCTGATTTGATGCGCGGCTCGTGCGAGGTTGGGCCGAGAAAGTAGACGTTGTGGCCTAGGGAGGAGAGGTGAGAGGCGATGCGGAGGGTTGGCGTGATGTGCCCGGTTAGGGGGTGCGCCAGAAATAAGAGGGTTTGTTTTCGACTTTCGGAGCCCATTTCTGACAGCGTATATAACAAATGGTGACAGTGGTTGTTTTGCTTTGAATGATGGACGGGGACTCGGAGGAGGGAGAGGAGGGTTGAAGACGGGGAAAAGTGGATGCTCCGGGAATCGGCCGGCCGGGGTTCGGTCGTTCGGAGCGGGGTCGGAAATGTCAGAGCAAGATAAAATAAACAACACTGCACATTTTGCAAGAGCGAGAGGGCCTCATCGTCTTTAAATCCTTAAATCTGCCCTTGAATACATCTATCTTCTCTGGCATGGATCGGTATTGCATTAACATGTTCAAATACACAGAATCCGACACTGTTTTCGGGCGAGTGTAGGGAGCTGAGACTTTCCTCACTGTTGTCAGAGCAGGCCGACTGTCTGTCATAATATTACAGGTTCAAAACCGCTTCCATTTATATCAATGCCATCATCTGGCCTTGATCCTGGCCCGTGTGACAATCATTTTTTTTTTTCGATTAAAACCAAACCAAATAGATAAACAAGCTGACAGAGACACTTGCAAAATGATAGGTCTGAAAATAGCTATGAAAACCCCATCACCTTATATCCTCCTTGATAACCGTAACGCTCGTCTCAACCCTCACCACACCCTCAGGAACCGGCCCCGAACGTGGAATACTGGTAGTACCCCTTTCGACACCCTTCCTGAGCATATAGTCCCTCCTCGCATCGTGAGCGGCACCAAAACTTTCCCCTCTTTCTCTTCCACCTCCTCCCCTCCTCCTCCCGCTGCCCGGAACATTCTCTTGCATCTCCACATCAACAACCGGCACCTTATCATCGTCAATCTCCACGTATAGATCCCCGGGCCGACCATGATACCCTCCCATGGCATTCCAATTTCTTCCCGTGGGGGGATGATACTCGTCCCTATGTATCCCATACTGTTTATCGAGCACACCCAAGGGACTAAGTGGCATTGTGGGCGGGAAAGGTCTATCCGAGGGTACCGTATCACTCATCCTTCTCCCTCTTCCTCGTGCTCCTCCCCATGCCCTCCCGCCTGCAGCAACGGAATCCGTGCCGCTCCGACTGTCCGTACTGCGATGAGAGGATAACAACTTTGGAAAGAACCGGACAACGAACGGTTTGAGCGTCATGACGCACGCGCACACGATCGCGCCGTTGACTTCCACTGCCGTCAGGTATGATAGTTCTGCCGCGACGTACGTGAAGTCCGGGTTCTTTTGCGCGCGGAGGAGCTGGAGGAGACGAAGAATTGAGATGAAGCACACGCTATTTCAAACCATCAGTTTTTTGTTTGTTTGTTTTTTTCAAGAGAAAAGGAGACAACTTACACAAAGCCAAATCCAAATACCCCTGATAGCGCCAATTTTTGTCTCCTTGGTAACTGGATGGACCAAACGACGGGCATTGGTAACATGAAGATCAAGAAGTCCGTCACTGTGTGTAGTTTTCTTTCGTTAGCCTTTCATTCCAGTCCTCGCCCACGGTTTTCTTTTCCAGCTCCACCAACCTCATTACCTTGTTCTTGTCTCCCCAAACCAATCCGAGGTCCCTCCCCTTTCTTTAAAAACCAGATGGAAAAAAAAAAAAAAAAAAAAAAAGCAAGACATACCCATGTGTAACCCAGTGTTACTCCACCACACAGCCTGCGGGTGACAGTACTTCTTCTGAATCCTAAAGTCCCAGTAACTCTTCAACGGAATACAGGCCGTAAAAGTCGCCAGCGCCATGTACAAGTGCGAAATAATGACTATTCCGAGTAGTATCTGCCCCGCCAGACGGGCCCACTTGAAGGTGAAGAGGTGGATGTACAGCAGGAGAATGGAAATCTTCGAGAAGCAGATTGTCAAGAGATAGAATAAGACGCCGTACCACGCTGCCTTTTTTGGGGGAGGAAATTGTTAGCCAGTTAGCGCTTACAAGAGACAGAAAAAAGAGAATGAACAAACTTTTCCCCAGGCGATAGCATCATTCGTAGCAGTGGGATCCAGATCCCAAAGATGCTGGCCCGAACCGACCGTCGCCTCTACAAACAAACTGCATGTCAATAAACAGTACACTAAAAGAGAGAGCGAAAAGGGAATTTATGGGAGAACTACTACTCACGCACTATCACAGCTCCGCACGTTGCCCCCGCAAATATCAAAGAAACAAGAATGCTCCAATCCGGCCCGCCCAGCACCCGAATGACTACCCCTCTTGTGTAGAACCTCAGAATGACGAAAATCAAGGCAATGAACCAGCACACGGCCGCCGAGACGATGATGTTTATCCTTAGGGAGTCGTGCGGGAGGTTGGGTGGAGGAGGAGGAGGAAGACCACCTCCTTCAACTCCCGTGGGTGCTGGCGCAGGCGGCGACGTTTCGCTCATGGTTTTCTTCTGTGTCAGGCGACTCACAGCGAGATCTTATAATCTCATTCCCTTTAATGGCGATGCCAAACCCGACAGAACGGATCCGACAGCCCTGGATGCAGCAGATCCCCACGGGTAGATTGGTGGGTTTTGACGTGACGGGAAACGGTGCAGTGGGGTAGGGGGGGGTTAATCCTATATCTTATAATAACGTCCAGGTACCTTGCATGCAGGTGGGTAGGTATAGGTAGGCTGTATACAAGATCGAAGAAGCAAGATGGAACCAAAAAAAAAGAAACCAGATTTAAAAGAGAAAATAAAATAGAAATTCTGACGTGGTGGAAAAAACCCGGGATGGAGGGAGGGAAGGGGGGTTCTTGGCAACCTATCTATATGCAGATATTATTGAGTTTTAAAAATGGAGTCAATGTCAATCAATCCTTGCCGATGCCGAATTTTTACAGCCAGACGGGAGGGAAAAAAGTAAATGAAGAATTTCTTTGGTTCCAGGGAAGCGAAAGGCACAAACCAACACGGGACGAAAAGGAAGGAAAAAAAGAAGTCTGGGGTAAAAAGCAGTCATCAAGAGACGGGAACCGATGTAACGGTGCATAAGGTATTTTTTGCGCTGGCTGGAACTTTTAGGTTGGAAGGGCCAAGCGAAATTCTTCAGCGGTATGCACGCATGGGGGCTATGACAGCAAATATGAGTCTCGGTTCCGAACGCTGGGGTGATTAAGTTATGGAGTGTGTGTCGGCAGTTAGGCTTGGAGCTTGAGCAAAAAAGAAAAAGCGCTGCGCACAGACTTTCGTGGGTTGGGGAGATGGTGTGAAGAAGATGGGGTTCTCACCAATAGTGATGCGATGCGATGGGGGGTAGGGTGGCACTTGATGGATCTGTCATCCCATCATTGCTACCATCCGTCACCGACGAAAGGGAATCGGATCTGCGAACCTGTCACTTTGGCCTTGTTGTCTTTTTCTTCAATCCAAACCCCTGCGCACTGATGTTCATCCAACAAACATGACATGGGGTTCAGATCGCGCGGTCTCGGCAGTCAGCAAAATCATGCAGCTAAGGGTCCCAATGTTTAGAGCAAGGATGAGAGGGGAGCCCGATCTGGTTTACCGTCGAACTTGTTAGACTGTGCGATCGACATTACGAGGATCGTCGTCTGATGGGGTTTTGAAGAAAGGCTGACGTGCCATCCCACCTTGGGCATAAAAAAAAAGCGAGGGAAAAGAAACAAATCAATTCTTCAACAATTGGGAACGGACCTTTCCCTGCATATTTGGTTCAGTGTGCATATCTATCAATAAAACATGCCGCTGTGCCTCTTTTCGTCGCGCCCACCCACAGTCCCATACCTTTCCATGCTTTCTGCAAGCGCACTGACTGACAGACACGACACATGGCATCAGCACAGTTACTTCCCATTAGACAGAAACTGCTTATAATGTGGGGAAGAAGCAGGGGGGACGCCCGGGGGGGGGGGGGGCGGGGGGCGGAATGACAGCGGCGACAGCGGCGACAGCAGAGACCTGGACACGGCAGGGCCAGACAACCAACAACCTGACACAGATGCGATCCCGGATAAATGGAAACCACAGGGCCACAGGCTGGCAGCACTTGAAGATTTCTGTCAGTTGGTTGGGGCGCTTTATGTACGGTACATGCCTTTTTATATCAGCCGGGCAGACACTTTCTCATTTTCACAGAGTGGGTGGTGTGCATCGCTACCATTGATCTGTTCCATTTTCGGCCGACTCTGCAGAAATCCTCTTCAGCTTCAACTGTAGTCATGATAATCACCACTGTTTCAGGTTCCGCCACAGAAAGATTAGACCAAGCCTGTATCGTAGAGCATTCGAGCGATTTGTGAACCGGGTATGACCTAAACATGATAAAAAATAAAAGTCCAAAGAAACTAACATGAACCGTACGACGACGCCCGCAACTGCCCCATGACCATCACAGAATTTGAGAATGGGCCACGAGTTCTGAAACGGCCAGTGACACGACAAAGGACCTCCTGCAAAGAATATGAACATGAAACTTCGTGGCGTCCACAAAGTCCGTGTTCCTGCATCTAGTACTAGCTCTAACACGGCCAATAACCTCCGACATCACGTCCTTCCCCACTAACACCGCCCTCAGATGAAAAGACCTTCTCCTTTGGTGACAACGAAAAGTACTTTCATCTACTCATCAGTCATCGGTGAGGTCAATCTCGACCTGGCCGTTATTCAACTTGCGTGTCTTATACCGAGCCGAAAACTCGGCATCGTCCATGGGCGCCTCACGCTTGATCGCAGGGCTTCCACGCTGTGTGCAGGGTGCTTCTGTCAGTAAATCGGGAGAAAAGGCTGGCGGGGGCGTGGGCATGGCTAAGAGTGCCTACCATGTTCTGTTCCATAAGCTCAGCGAGCCTGCGTCGCGCCTCGGCGTCACTCATGCGTTGAACTCGGTCCAAGGTTGATTGGTCGGGCTTGATGATTGGGTGATCTTCCGCCGCCTCGTCTTTGTCGACAATCTCAACGGGGCGCGGGATGATACCCTCGGCCATCAAGCCCTCTATTTCATGTTAGCATTAAGTGGGCAACAAGGTGGGAGATCATTTTATACTCTTAGATCGGTAACGGAACTCAAAAAGGGCAAATGGCCGTTTTAGTCGATCCGTATAGTTTCGTTTGTATGTAGCCCCCCTTCCTGACGATGGCTCCTCAGTGAAACTGAGCAATTGTTAGTGATATGGAACCTTGACGCCATTGAAAAGATCTGTTTCAAACGCTATATGGTCACGGCGCTTACCTTGTGACACAATCCACTGCTCTCCCCTTCAGCGCCTTCTCCGAGAACTGAAGTGGCTGCTCTGAGTACGGGTCCCTGGCGGGTATTCTATCCAAAATGTACTTTTCGCCTTCGTCCAAGCGAAAAACTCTGACCTTGAGGCACCCAAACTCCTTGGTGGCTTTCATCTGCTCTTGAATATCGCTGGCTTTCAGGTTGTCACTCTCAACTGAACATAAAGACGTCAGCATCCCCGACAAGATTGTTGTCACGAGGGTCATACCCAGGGAAATAGGGGCAAAGCGGAACCTGACTGTATTGTAGCCTTCTTTGGCATTGCCCACCGTTGATTTATGAATCTGCCCGATGACGGGTCGCTCTGGCGTGGTTGATTTGAAGACGTGCTGTACTCCTCCCTTGTGGGCATCGTTTTGTGCGGAGAAGCCGGCATGGTGACTCCGAAAATGAAAGATTGGATTTAATGTCAACCGGTATTGGTACGGTGCTCCAGGCTTTGCCTCAATGTATCGAACGATATGGGGTATGGCACCCGGCGGGACGTATGCGGGGTCAAAATCCTCGTGCTTCATCTGCTGCTCATCGTTCTCGTCCTCGGGCGGATCATATTCCTGGGCATCAACGCCGTCGACGACGACGGTGACGTCTAGGCCGGGAATGAAGGGCAAGACCGCCATGGGGTGCCGGGCTGCGAAAAGAGGCGCAAGGTCGATGAGATTTGCGGTTTGGGTTTTTCTGTTCCCGCGAATGGAAAAAGTGAGCGGTCAAGCGATTAATTAGATGTTGGTTAAACTTTATCTGAAGCATCAATCAAGGTTCACTGAGTAATATCGAACCATAAATTTGATCCGACAACCAGAATACGCAGGTACGCCCGACTGCAGCGCAGCTGATATGGAAAGAGGTTCAAGAACCAAACGCAATGCGATGAAGTGGGAATTTTCATTGCGCCAATCCAATCCAGATTAGTCATTTTTACACAATGTGGGAATTTGATTCAGCCCGGCGCGTTCCCAAGAAGCAGTAATTGTAATTTCACTTGCAGCGGCTGCGCAGGAACAGGTGATTGGATAAGGCTTGCAGACAATGTATTTTTGGCTTGCTCAGCCCGACTGGCATTTTTGTCCTGACATATCATATCAGTGGTATCAGTGCTATCAGTGCTATCACTCCCTCACCCTCTCCGTCTCATAAAACTGACCAGCCTTTCCTCCAGGATTAAAGTCCAACCCATCAAGCGCCATTGTATTTACAAACTCCCAGCCAAAGTTATCCAAGCAATACTGGCCCACCATATCAATACCCGTCCCGGCTCCGCCGCCCGTCCATAGTTCCCCTTTGCCGCCGCCCTCATACTCCTTCTCGTCAACAACCCACCTCTGGTACTTCCATTCCGTGCCGGGATACATCTTTTCCGCCACGTCCAAGAACCCCTTGTTCGTGGTGACCTTCTTCCCTTCCAACAGCCCCGCAGAAGCAGCCCACATACTCCCAACACACGTCGTCATCCACACTCTCGTCTTGGTCCAAGCCTCCTTCATGAATTTGTCTGCCTGCGGTGGTCTGTGAGTAGGCAGAGGCCCACCAATCAGGAGAATATCCAAGTCACGCGGACAAGTGTCGTACGTGGTGTTTGGCAGGTACTTGAATCCGCCGTAGCCGCCTTTGGCACCCAACTTGGCGTCCAGGAACGTCGGCGGGGTAGTGACCGTGGGCTCGAGGGTGGAAGAAATGTAAAAGAATTGAATGTCCAGGGCCAACGAGTCGAAGACTGCGAATTTGGAGTTTTGCGAGTCGCCTGAGGGGTCTAGGGATTTGATCTGGGAGAGGTAGGCCTGCGAGAGGTTGCCGAAGATGTCGATTGCGACTATGTCTGAGAGCTGGACTTGCTCGAGCATCACGCCTATGCGGAGAGATTTTTTGGTCGTTTCATTTCGGTGGGGATGATTCGTGGGAGTCGACTCGGAAGTTGGTGAAGCGGCGTGGGGAGACATCTTTGAGATGGGATGGTTTGGACTTTGGGGGATTGATTGTTGAAGTTTGATGGGATGAATGACAAGGACGCGAACAAAGATACGGAAATCAGAGTCGACTTATACTAAAGGTAAAACACTGCCAGACTTGAATATTCGAGTCGGGTAGCGATGAATATGTCAAGTATTTAAATCATTTTCCCCTTCCCCCTCTATCACCAAAACCCCCAACCACATGCATCCATTCCTTAAACTTAATCCCCATTTGGGAAACCCGTAAGCCCGAACATATGCACGAGCATTCGAAAACTCTTGGGGCTCTTGTTCGCGTAGGGTTATGCCGAACGCTCTCGGCAAAGAAAGGAAAAATCAAAGTAAGTAATTATTTTCGCACGGTAACACTGCTGTGGGAAGCTTGCATATGTTCCGGCGGCCGTCGGAGCTTATAAATGATAACTGAACAGCAGCACCCGAACACGACTCTTTTCCTTACTCAAAACCGCCGCGCTAACTGTCGAGAAGCCAGGGTGGCGTGCAGGGTTACACCAACCCGTTCGGCTTACTCCTCCGAGTTTGGGAGTTCGTCGAAAAACTTATCAAAGATCCGTGCAAGAGACGGCGCCTGCGCTTGCTGATCCAATGTCATCTCCGCCAGAGCTCGGCGATTAAACCAAGTGCAAGGTTTGTTGTTGTTGTTGTTGTTGTTGTTGTTGAGGCGACAACATGAATCCATCACTGACTGGATCCTGAGCCTGAGCCTGAGCCTGCTGACCACCGCCACCTTTATAGTAAACACAATCCTTCACCTCCCATTCGCACTGGTGGCAAGCATTCTCGCAGTCGTCCATGCAGTTATTCCTGCACCTGATGTCCGACTCTTTACCCGTTCCGCAGATTGGGTCACACCTTTTTCCCCTCCTCTTTCGTCAGTAACTACTTATCGCTTTTTTCTTCTTTTTTCTTTCTTTTGTTTTTTGATTCGATTTCAAAAAGAATAGGGTCCTTACCAATCCCAGATGCACACCATTGTGCATCGGCCGTATTGTGCTGTGGTCAGGGCGGGAGCAAGCCCAAGGAGCAAGACCATGGAGCTGGTGGAAAAGCGCATCTTTTGTTGCAAGTATCGGAGTTTCCTGGACAGGAATTTCAAGACTTTCCGTTCCACTCTATTTGCCGTTGAATGAGTAGACTATTTGTGTCTAACGTTTCTTGACAAAAAGTTGTGTGAGTTTCGGTGGATACAATGATAAGGTTAGGGGAACGCCACCCAGAGATGACAGGTGATCAGCCATTGAAAGCATAAAGATGGGGTCGAATCCTGAGCGTGACCAAGACAGTAGTGTGAAAGTTTGAGGGCGCCAAGTACACAGTCAAGCGGAGTGAGGTTGAACAGATTGTTCTTAAAAAGCACTCATGTTTGGGTATATCCTCCCACATATCACCACGCATAGCGCTGCAATGACTGCAGGGCATACATGTACAGCTACATACACACAAAAGAACCTCACCGCTTCTCCAGGTCCTGCCCAGCCCACTTGACGCTCTTCCTTCTTTCCCTCTCCCCAGGATGATGAATCCCACCCCGTCCAGGACTCGAGCTGAGAATGCTCGCTCCCGGTGTGCTGTGCCTACTATTATTCAAGAAATTTGCATTCGCTAATGATTCCCTCACGCTCTCCACCGCCCTGCTCTGTGGAACCTCATACCCATCGCTCTTGACCCCATGCTCGTGGTCCTGGTGCCGCTCATTCTGATTCGGATGGTCCAGTCCACCCCAAGCAGCATCCCCTCCCCGCCGATGATGCTCATTTATTGCCGCCAGCTCCGCCTCAGCAGCAGCGATGGCAGCCTTCATGCTCTCCACTGCCTTTCTGGTGGCCTCCTTGACTGCTCTACTGACTTCCTCCGTGCGTCCAACAACCTCCACTGCTCCCCGCCCAGGCAAGCAAGCGTGTCCGCATCCATCAAACGGACAATATCCGTCACTCGTAAACTCAGAAGCCGTAGAATCATCGACAATTGACGAACACTCATCCTTAAATCCAGTGTGCCATGCCTCCATGCACGAGGAATGCCCCCCGTGTCCACAACCAGGACAGTGCCACCAAGTGGCAAGCACAGGTTCCGGTTCCGCTTCCTCGTCCGTATCTTCATCTGCATGAGGGCCTTGTTTTTGATGGTTATCCTTTTGCTTATCTGAACCATGTTCGGAGCCCTCCTCCGACTCCCTGTCCTCTTCCACAGTCTTGGGAGGCTTAGGCGGCGGCAACACCATCGGAACGTCCCTCTGCATACACACCGCACATGGCGCCATGACGGCATCACACCGTTTGCACTGCCAGATTGACTCTCCCGAAGATTCATCAACTTCCCTCGGCTTGCGGCAAGTCGGGCACAAGAATCCAGCCTGCACTCCCTGTTGCGCCGCTGCAAGTACCCGAGGGTAGTTCTCTCCCCAAGAGGAGAGGGCGCCGCCTGGCCAGCCCTTCATGCACATCTTGCGCAGAAGTGAGGCTTCAACAAACGACTTGAGGTTCATTAGCTTTTGGTGTTGTTGCCTGAGGATGGCGGCGGCCTGAAAGGGATCAATGATATCGTCTGGAACAAGGGGTTTGAGGAGGAGGATCATGGCCATCGCGTTCAGCGTAGACTTCTTGACTTCATATTGAAGTGCTCGAGCAATCAAGGTGTAGGGTTGGATTGGTGGGGCGGCGGCGTTGGAAAACTCAGAGTCGTAGATTGGGTGAGGATAAGGGTGGTCACCGGGCCAGTAGAGATAATCGGTTTCGACAATATACGGTGAGAGATCATCCTCCGGGGACATGTCGGCTTCGACGGCCAGGTGTTCTTGCTGCTGCGGGTACTCGAAGGAAATTTCGGTGTGCTGTGAGGGGTATCGTGATTCGAAGCTGTCATCCGTGGTTTGCGTAATGGCGTGGTGCTCGTCGGTAAACTCAGTATAGGAAGTCATCATTGTCAAGTCGGTCTCGGTTCGGTGAAGAAGTTTGCGGAAGGGTGTTGCCGTAGACCGGGGAGGAGACTCCTCGATATGCCTGCCCCGAATGCGGCTTGCAAAATCCCCTTCATCACTCCCACTCCCTTGTCGGATCGCTGCCTGGATCGCCGCTTTTGCTCCGAGTGTACTGTCGGAAGAATCGGTCAAGCTTGTCGTCTGTCTGTTATCGTCCGAGACGGAGAATACCCGGGTAAAACTGTCGTCTGAATCGTGGCGAAAAACAGGGGGCTTCTTCGTTCGGTGAGGAGAGCCAGGCTCACGATAGTCTATTACTTGAGTTGGCTTGGGTCTCGCATGAGGGACATCGATTGCCTTACTGATGGCTTCCGCGTCATAAAAGTCATAACCTTCGGTGCTGGCATGAGTTGCCTCACTGTCATGGCTTGTCACCGACAACGGGACCGAGTCAAGGCGCTTCCGCATCTCGACGAGGTGGTGCGGATGGGCTGCTGGAGGCAGTGTAAAACTCTCTGGCTCCAGAATGGGAGTTAGCTTCTTACGCCCACTATCTTCGAGACGAGCCGCTCCCGAGTCTGGGACGGGGCGTGCCAAGGGGGTAGGGACATTGGAGGTGCTTTCAAGCTCTTCTGATAGCAGTGACCTCGGTGGATGCAACGCTCGGTCAAAGCTTGCGATCGACGTGACTTTTCTTGGTGTTACTTGACCATCCAACGGAAACTCTGGAGGCGTATATAAAACTTTGTGTAGAGATCTCGCTTTCTCGTCAATTTTCCTCCTCAAAGTGGAGTTTGTATACTTTTCTCGACGCTTTTCGAAGTGATATTGAGCCCTGCGGTGGAGCAAGAGATCAACTGCAAAAGCCAGAATACGCCATGTTTGTGCCAGGCGAAAGAGCCTGACTTGTTCCGCAGCTCTCGCGTAATGCTCGAGAATAGTAGCAATTCGTTCGGGAAGGGGCATACCACCGGGGCTGTAGGGTAATTCGGAATGAAGAGGTTCAAGGTAGTTGAGAGAAAGGTACAGATCGATCTCTGGTTTCGCGCCATATGGAACGCGCCCTACGGCGAAGGATTGCTGGGGCTTGTACGAGCCTGTGACTTTGATGGTTTCCTCGAGAGAAAGGGTTTCCTCCAGACCTGTGTTTGCTGGTGGTGTTGTGCTGAGGGTATTCGCAGATCGCATGCTTGGTCGGCGCTTTCGGCTACCTCGTCTTTTCGGACCCACGAAGCTCCCAACAGCGTCATCTTCCGAATCACTCCGGCTGACTCCATATTTGGGTCCCGCTGTTGGAGTTGTGGGACTCGAGCTGTATGATGGGGTGGGGTTTGTTTCTGGGTGAGCAATTCGTGGTCGAGGACGGGAGGAGCGAGCTCTCTCATCCAGACACAAGGCGACCTCTCCGAGGGCCGAAAACGCCATGGTAGAGACAGCTTGGCGATCAATGACCTTGGGGGCAAACGAGACGTCGCATTGGTTGAAGAGACCATCTTGTCCTGCAGTCCAAAGGAGATACTGGTCGTGCCACAGGATGGAGCTAGGCGCAGTCTCGAATCGTTGTATCTCCTTGTAGGGCATAGTAGGACGAGCAAGGTCCCAGATGTGAACCGAGTTAATTCCGTATCTCTTCTGGCTGGTCTCATCATACGTCACGGCGAGCTGCGAGGCGCGCTTCCCTTGAGCTGTGACTGACCATTGACCAGGGCGCCAGGCGAGAGAGCCAACGGGGGCTGGTGTAGATATGGCCCATTTCGGTTTTTGGCGTTTGTCCTGCTTGGACATGTCCCAAATGGTACACTTACCATCTAACCCCGCGCTCACTAGATGTACGCCATCTTGGTGCCATGCAATCGAGGTGCAGGCTTTCCCATGGCCATTAATCCTGAGTATTGGTGCCGTCGGCTTGCGCATGTCCCACCTAAGAACCAGCCCTTGCTCTGTTCCGCAAGCAAATGTGAACCCGTCCTTTGGCGACCACTGAACCTTGCGCACTCCGTCCGCGTGGCATTTGAAAGCACTGATTGCACGAAACATTGCACCTGTCCTTGTTTGGATAGGCGCTCGGATATCGAAGCATCGTATAATTCCATCTTGGCTTCCAGAAAGCAAAAACGACGGCTTGTGGGGGTTTATATCGAGCGAATTAACCTGGCGGGAATCTTCTCGCATCTGAATGAAATCAAGGGAGGAGCCAAAAGTTGTTGCCGTCGCGCGCAACAGGTCGTACTGGAATATCTTGCCGCTGGTGCAGGCGGTCCAAATGACGTGCCTCCCGCTGGCGGTTTGGCCCCATTTGACATCTTGTATTAATAGCTGATCTGCTACTGAGGTGGGTGCATTATTCCGGAGATTTGGTTGGGCATTGATCAGTGCGCGCAGATCGATCTTCTCGTTGATTTCCAGGCCATCGAAGTAGACAATCTTTAGGATGTGATGGCCGGCGAGCACCGCAGAATTCCCGTCGGGAGATCGGTCAAACGAGGATATGGGTATGCCGCCGGTATCGTAGACGGTGTCGAACGACGGGGTAGGTCGGTAGTTATTCGAGAGGGGCGATTTTGCAATGGTGGCCGAGGTGACGGTATCGTGGACCGAATCGACGGTTGGCTTGCCTAACAGCCTGCGCATAATCTTGCCCTGGTTGCCAATGGTGTACATGGCTTTTTACGTTTAGTGGGCATCACAATCATCAAAGAAAACAAACAAGAGAAGTTGATAAATGTCGCTTCACGGCGACATCTTCAAAAGTTGGTGTTGCATACGCATTTACATTTGTGGCAGGTGGTTTTTGGTGGGATGCCGGGCGTGACAGGAAGCTAAATTGAGCTGCCCGCATCAGGTTGACGTCGCCAATGCTGGCTGGAGTGCTGCAGTGGAACGGAAGACACCTTCGGCGCGTCTAGCAATTGCAACTGCGCCGGCAAGCTCCGTAACTCGGCCAAATCGACTGAGGGCCGCCTATCGATAAGGGCATCTCGGAGTGGGCTTGGCACAACCAGGCGGCAGAACTACAGAGCAGCACCTGCATCAGGCACACTCACGACGCCGGCATCCTCCAAGTTTTAGACTTTTATTATTTCCTCATCTCACTTCATCTAGCAAGAAGCATCTTCACCGCCACCACGAATATCATCTAAAACAAAACAAAAAAGACGTTCGAATCCTATTATCACCAAACAGCTCCATCAACAGAGACATTCACAAACGCTCCGCCGCAAATGTGTGTGGACCCAGGCAGACAAGCAATGCTCAATGGGTGCAAGTCGCCACCCAAGAACACAATTGAGCAGGGGGGAGAGACAGAAACAGAGAAAAGCAAAGTGAAAAGAGATGTGATGGCACCGCGGCCCGCGACCTTGCGGTGGCCAGGCCTGCGTTTTATTCATCTGCCTTCTGATGGCAAAATATGCGCCACCCGAGTACATCGCCGTTATACGCAGACCGTCCGGTTCAGTCAGCAACCTTCACCAATCCATCCAGGCTTCATCATGTGGTTCTTTATGCGTTCAAAGTCGTGAAACATCGGGCTTACCTTTCGTATGTACAGGGCATTTTACAGTTACACTTGCAGGCCAAAAAGGTATATCACCAAGCACAGCCAGGGGGTCAACACCCCCCCTTTTGTCTGCACATCGATAGGTTAGCTAACAGTGGTCGCAAATTTACGACAGAAAAATATTATTATTCGGGGATTTTATCATCTCCCGAGACAAGGGCGGCCATGTGGGGACAGGGGCATACCTGGGGTCGATCAAGACGACGCCGGCCCGAGATCAAGACCACCACGTCCTCTGCGAGTGCGGCCATGAAAGTTCGTATGATCGTTGCCGATGTTACAGATAATGGCCCCAATGACAGACCATCCACCGCAGACTAGGAGAGATGAGAGGAGAGAGCCAGGTGGTCCAGGCTTCGCTTCCCTTGGCTTTTGTGACACCCTCATCTGGCCAGCTGCCAGGTCATCATGTCCATTATCTCCGCTGACAATGGCCCTGCCTCGTCACGTCTGAGGGATGCCGCCTCCCGGATCCGGAGCGTGGAACATGATCGCGCCACTCATTTCCTCGCTTCAGCAGATCGCTTTTCGGAAACCCTCACCTGCGCTACCGAGACTTGTTGCGCCCGGGAAGAATGGCCTACAGGCCTTTCGCACGTGTGTGTGGAGAATGAATGTCAGAGATAGAGAGTAATGGGAGGAGACCGGCAGGTGAGATGGGGTCGGCGTGGGTTCGTTCTCGCTTTCCTGCTTGACGCTCCCTGCTTCTCCACGCCCTTGACTCCTCACGAGCATGACTGCCTTGCGGCTGCTTGCCCCGTGGTTGACAAGCATCAGGGTAGCAGCGCAAATGAACTGGCGGCGGCACTTGGACAGAGCTTCTAGAAGAATTGAGACACCTCACCTTTTTGCGTGCCGGAATTATATCAGGACTTTGAGGAAATCTCGCACAGTACAAGATGCCTTTAGGCAGGGCAAGGATGCCACGCTGATTGGCCCTGCTGGACCAACATGGTCAGCCGTTATTTTGCTAGGCGCCCCATGATTGGCCCTCCAGCAAAAGGCCGCTGGCCTGCAAGCAGCCGTCCTCTCCCATTCTTTTCCCGCCATTTCTGCTCTCGGCCTTGGAGATTGCAATGCTGGACGTGAGCAGACTGGCGGTCATGGCTTTTCGTGGACAATGGAGAGCTCTCTCCCCTGCGCACGCGGGAAAAGATAGGAGCATCCGGATCATGCAGAGGTCGAAGTCGACAAACTGCAGCTTACAGAACAATACGTTTGTTTGATCTACTAGCCGTCACCGCCCATGCTCCCATACAAGATGTTGCTTGTTCCGCCAATGGCGCTCACTTTTGCTGCTGAAGTATCGGTGGGAGACCGGGGTTTTGGATGTCGATCCTTGTCGGATTTCTGTCACTTTTTTTTTCCCCCGTCAATCTCTAGACAATGCAGTATGTGGAACATGCCATTGTCTGGCCTGTGGTCCCCTTGGGGGGTGTGGCCGCAAGGCTGGCCTGCAACTCAATCATGCCCAGAGTTGGGGGTACTTCTGTACGATACATCCAACCCGGGGTTCCAAGAGAACAGCCACAAAAGCCTCCACTACTCGTTTGCACCTCTTTCCATCCCTCTTTTAGCTCACTCACATTGAGAGACACACAGGCAAATACACCCATGATTTCCCACACACCCACAGGCACACAGGGGGCACACACACACAAACGCATACACACAATCACGTACCTCCTCCCCCTCTAGGTACACGCCCCTTACTCTTGATGAGGAGTAGCCAAGCAGCAACCACTTAGACAGAAACGTGCCGAATGGGAGACCTTCCACATAGTACACACATGCCTCCAACCCCATGTACATAGGTACATAGGTAGCGCAGACCCGCATGAAACCCACGACGCACGCTGCCTGCCCTAGTATGCTGATGTAGAGAGTCTAGTCGACTAAACAATGCGGTGGCAGGCCTCAACATTGCACCCGCTTCTGTTCTTGCTCCTGCTTCACCCCCCACACCCCCTTCTGCTCTCTTCCTCGTTCCGGGGAAGCACACCACACGCCCGTTGATCCCTGGGCTCCGAGATCTGCCTCCACGGTCTGGGATACTGTATCTACCAGGTACCAGGATACATGATACGTACATGCTGCTGCCCCTGTCATCGATCTCTCTTTCATCCAGGCCACATACTTCAACCGTCAAATAACACCCGGTTCTCCTGCTCCGGCTGATCGCGGACCAACAGACCGGCCCCCCTTTGCTCTTCATTCTCGCCGTTCTTTGCAACCCCGCGGGTCTCTTTGCCATATCAAACTCGCCCATTGTCCACCCTTCCCTCCCCGCACATCTCTTCTCTAACCTCTTTTGCCTCGCATGACATTGTACGCAGTCTATCGAACAAAAGACCAAGAATCATTCTCATCTACCTTTGGAACGACGTCTCAAGCCCTGGCAATGGAACCAGAGCTAAGTAACAATCCAACGCATCCTTCGACAGCACAAACATCCTCCACCATGCCGCGGCATACAAGTCTGGCAGCAATCTACCCGACAGCGTCACCACCACAAGTAACACGGACGAGCATATCTCACGGTCCAGGCCATCTCGATCGCCAACTAGCAGTGGGAATGGACGGTCTACAGAGTAACGAATCGGACCTTCAACGGGATTATCTCTCGACGCAACCTCAAGAAGACTCGATGTGGACAGCTTCAGTCGGATCACAGGCAGGTAGCGATGACTTTGACAATTACGCACTTCACAGCTCTCCTGCCATCCATGGTCTGCCGCTGCAAGACGGTGGCTCGGGGACCTCGCCGCGTACCAATGCCTGGAGTGCGCCAGAGCATCATGTACGATCAGTATCGTGGGATCATTTTCCAAGACATAACTCGCACATTCCCTCCTTTCAGCTAAGAGAAAGCTTCGTACAAGACCCAAATACCATGCCCGTGACATCTTTCCCTGCAGATAGTCTTGCCTACACGCCGATACACAGCTTTGACGGATCAGAAGGAGCCGGTTTCCTTCTCGGCAGAAGCCAGACGGAACCGTACCAGACGGCAACGACAACAACAAGCCAATACCCGCTACCGGACGATGGCGGCGGAGTCCCAACGCCCGAAAGCATGCGCGCCTTATCACCGTGCAGCACGTCGCTCGGGTTCAAGTTGGAGGAAGACATGCTAAGCCCATCACCTGCATCCGGAACGACCGACGACCTGTCGGCGGCTCAGTCAACAAAAGATTCCTTACCGGGAGCCGACAGCCACAGCCAACTAAACAGCACGGCGCCGAGCCCAGCCAGCGGGGGTGGCGCACCCTCCTCCAGCTTGAGCTTGAACGGGAACAACAAGGGGGAGGAACCCTACGCCAAACTCATCTACCGGGCCTTCATGAGCAAGCCAAGCCACGCAATGACGCTACAGGAGATTTACCAATGGTTCCGCGAGAACACGGACAAGGGTAAAGATGACAGCAAGGGTTGGCAGAACAGCATCCGACACAATCTCAGCATGAACCAGGTTTGTTATTCCACGCACAATTACCCATAATACATTTCTTTTGTGAGTCTTGGCTAAACTAACCATGACGCCTCTTTCTCCCAGGCATTCACCAAACGTGAACGCAGATCAAGCACCAGCAAAGACGAGAATAGTTCCACCACTGGCACAGCCGCAGAAGCCAACGGAGGCTCCTCCTCTCCCAGAATCCACCTAACAACCGCCGCAACCGCCGCTTCCTCAACTTCCACGACAACTGCAGAGTCCAAAAAGTCAACAGAATGGTTCCTCCAAGATTGGGCCATCACCCACGGCGTGCAAAGCACAACCCGCTATCGAAAGGGAAACTCTTGCACCAACGGTGCCAACCCAAGTCTTTCCGGGGGGTTAGCCGGCCGGCGCGGTACTTCCTCTCCAGGCTCATCCATATCCCGTAACTCATCCGCCTCTTCTTACACATACAGAAGTTATCCCCACTCGCGAGGCACTGAGACCATGTTTCCAAGACGTGCATCCTCTTCGAGCCGTGGAAAGTCCCACCCAGGCGGCCACCATCACTCAGCAATGATGGGTACACTCTCCGGTCGGATCAGGAGTTCCTCCCGTCCAGGGAACAACCCTCTCCGCGGTAATCCACATATCCACCAACAAATAACACAACATTATGGACATTTTTCCTCCCCTCATCCTCCTCATCATCATCATCAACAGCAGCAACAGCAAAGATTCTACCAAATGCTACCCGAGCAGTATAACCCCTACGCAACAGCAGCATCGGCAGCTGGGGTGGGGGTAGGGGTCTTCCAACCCCATCTCTTGGAGACTGACCGTCTACAAATTGGTCTCGACTATGGAGCAGCAACACATCACCACCAAGACTTTACGGCGGCCACTGACCCTGCCCTGTTCCCTTCTCAAACACAAACGGGCAGACAACCGAGCATCGTCACGGTGGCGGAGGGTGCGGGGGAGCCTGCCATCACGCCTGAACCTGCGCATGTTTATTACCCCAGTACTTCTGCTGGTGCAACAAGTGATTTATCCGCCTACTCAATGCCCGTAGGCGTCTACGATGACGTTGTAGCGGACCAGTTCAGATGGGGAACGACAGCAACAACATCAACTTCTAGTATTCCTAGTGCAACAATAACAACAACAACAACTAGCGTGGAGGGAAGAGGGGGTGATGGTAATGGTGGTGCGGCGTATCAGTATTAATCTCTTTCTCTCTCTTTTTTTTTTTTTTTTCCTCCAAAATACTAAAACTGGGATTGGATTGGTGGGAAGGAGAAAAAATCTGGCTTTTCTTTTCTTCGACTTTCTTCTACCTTTTTTGGGGGTTCTAGGGGAAAAAAAAAAAAGAGAAAAAAAAGTACATACATACAATGACCTTTTTAAAACTTGTCCACAACAAAAACAAACAAACTTATCTACCCACTTACCCAACTTATCCGCACACACAAATTTACCACGTTCTTATTATCAGAGAGCATTCATCAACATCGGTTTACAGTCCCACATTGAGAGGAGAGACAAAAAGCGAGACAGGAATGTTCACACGCATAACCTTGGGGGAAGCTTAATATCCTTTTTTTTTCTTTCTGCGGTCTCATCATCATCATTTCCTTTTGTCATGTCATTTGCTTTTCCTTTTTTTTTTTTTTTTTTTTTTTTGGTCCCTCTGAAAAAATCTTTTGGGGGGATGGGAGTTTAATGTATGTAATTTTATGTATCAATACGATGTAAAAGAAATACCTGGCAATCCCCCTCCCCCTCCACCCCTCCGATTACCTACATGAGTACTCACTCCATGTACGATCTCGTAAGGGACTCCCGGGAGTTGGGAACGCACAACAGCAGCATTTTACTTATTTTATTTTATTTATTGTTATTTTATTTTATTTTATTTTATTTTCATTTTTATTCCAACAACAAATACCATCATAGTTAGTTTTCACAATAAAAGATTTTTTATACAAAAAAGGAGAAAGAAAAAAAAAAGGCCAACTTTTAGCATTGTTCATCCATTTACTTACTGTACATGACCCCCATTTCTCACACGACTTTTTGCAAAACTTTTCTTTCAACAGAAATAAACTTGTGTATTTACATACCTCTTCCTCAAAAGGGGAGGTAGGGAGGTAGGGATGGAGGGAGGGGAAGGAAGGAGAGAGAGAGACCCCGGCTTTTCGCGGGGTAAAAAACGAAATCCATCCAACAACAAAAAGTTTGAACAGCTTTTTTGATGTCATGTACTGTACATAAAAAGAGGGTGTAGTGGGACACAACCTGAAAGGGCGAAAAAAAGAGGAAATGGAAAATCATTGATCGACGAAACCCGGGGGTCTAGGTTTTCTGATGGTTGTCAACATTCTGTTTTTTTCTTTCTTCTTTTTTTCTCTGGTGCCGCGGGTTTTTTGCAGCTATCAAAGTGCAGTTCGGGCTTTGTGAAGGGGAGGGGGGCACACGGCAAGGCAAGGAACAGGGAACTTGGAACAGGGAACAGGGGTTGGTTGGTCAGGGGGCATACAATACATCCATCCCGTTCATGATGGATGACAGGGGTTATTGTTGGTTGATGCTTTCTGCATATGGTATGGGTGGATGGTACGGGAACTTGATTTGCGATTTTTTTCCCTATCTTTTTTCTTGTCATTTTTTAGTTTCAATAGTGTAGAACGGCTTCCCCTTGTTCCGTCCTACTAGCTTTACTATCTCCGGACCCTTGGAACTTGATCTTCACTTGGCTGAGCTCTTCTTATGCATGAAGTAAAAGGCGTGGTATTTCATCCAAGAGACGTCAGGGCTGGAACCAGAAGTTGCAATGGTGATCGACACTGACTTGACAGTTGACACATCTTCAGCCGAAGGGAAAGATTGTCATGCTGCCAGAAACTAAGGTGCCACAACCGGGAGGAGGAAGGGAGTAGTGGAGGATTCCGGGCGGCGGTCCTCTGGGCTCAGAGATTGATAGGGTAGATATTGCTTAGATGTTCTGTACGTATGACTGCGGACGAATCGGTTTCCTTTTTTGGCTTGTCGTACTTGATCACAGTTCTTGACAGTATCTTCTCTTTCTCGTTGCTCCCTGCGATGATGAACCTGGGGTTATATTTCTTGCGCGGAAGAAGCCGTATCCCGTATGTCTGTGTGTTCAACAGAGATACTCCTCTTCTCTAGCCGGTAACACAAAAACACCCCTTTCTGTCTGCTTCCCGGTCTCCTCCTACTCTCACTGCCCTGTCCTGTGTTGCTGAATGGAGTCCCTCTCCGAACCTTCGCCGAACTGTGGTCGTCCACATGCACATGGACGAAATCCCAGAACAGAAACTTGTGCCGCCAATCCTCTGTCCGATCCCCAACTGAAAAGAGAAATACCGAGGATCGAGCCGCAGTCTAAGATGGGATGTAGCTCCTGGGTGCCATGCTCTTTGTAATCTTGATCACTTGCATCCCCTCCATAACGACAGACGTCTGTATTTCCTGTCAAAAAATTGGCCCCAACCTTTAGCGCAATTTAAAGTGCTTGGGTGGTTCAGTTCTCGTCATAATTGAGCGGAACTCGAAAGAGTCAACCTGCAAGGCATAAGCTCCGAATTAAGCTTAGAGGGCTCGATGCTCCCCCAAGTCTTCTAGGGCAAGCCGCAGCATGGCAAGTCTTTCGTCACTGTCGTACCATGAAGCGGTGATGACCTGGCATGGAAGGGGGGCACACGGTTGAGGGCGCTTCAGAGAGCAAGAGCGATACCGGAACAATGGCTGGTTACAGGGAGAAAGGCCGCGTCCCTTTCTTTACTGTTCCTTCAAAGCTGAGGAAACCTTGAATGTCATTCAATGCCCGCCTTCGAGTCTTTTGGCGGAAGGATGACCAGGATAGGGTACCATTTTGGATTTGTGGCGCATCTCCAGAATCAAGCCCAACCCCGGTTTCGATTTTCTAGCCCTGGTTTTCTTTCCAGATCACATTTCCTGGGACGCCAAAGCAATCAAGTTCGAGTGAATCAGAGTGCCATTCCCGAGACATATTACCAAACTGAGATAGGGAACCGGGCGTTTAGATGTTTCGACAGAAACATGGGACGTTTTTCCCATCACATATCTCTCCGCTCTCCCTGTCTCTCAGACACGCAGCCCGTGTAATCTAGTCCCTTCCATTTTCTCCACGAAAGCCATGTGGCTGCCAAGTTTAAATGAAATAGCTTGGACACAATGACACGTCCAGGGTTTAACGCATATTGACGGAAGGGATCATCCATTGGAGATAACACTGGCCTTAAATGCGAGTCGTGATGCTTTGACATGAGGACGTGACGTGTCATGGTCAAGCGCTAGATCGCAGTTCTGCGGCGAGGAGCTCAACGCGTGCACAGTTTCGGATGAAAGATATATTGTCTCCTTTGGCCGATTGTGCCGCAAGAGGCACCAGAATGTGAGCCGAGAACAGGATGCTGATGATCTCCCCGCGCCGCCCCCAGAATTCAATCTCGATATCAAGGGCGGCACTGCGCGGGTGGATGCCACGCCGTTGCTGCACTGTCCCTCCCGCACGCCTCGCCACAAGTACCGCACAATACTACAGTCCCTCCAAATCCGTAACGGAGCTGCCTTTCATTCGCAAGAGTGTCCAGGCTCTGGTTTGAATTCCAGGTAACACCCTGCTCGCCATGCAACTTACAACATGGCTGTTTGCTGCAGAGAGACATGGACAGGGGATGGTGCTACAACGAGTCGTCAACTCTTTGTCTCAGCTTCATTGCATCCAGGATAGCTGCATGTGGAAAATCACCACGAGCCGAAAATCTCGCTTCGAGGTGCATAATACATATCTACCATCCCATTGTTTCTGACACTTCCCCGCTCGTGCAACCCGGAATTGTTTCGAGAAGATGCGCAGAAACGGCAAAACTGCAGAAAGCGGGAAGATTGTTGAGATGAGGGGTGGTGGTGAGTGACGCAGTTGAAGACGGAGAAAGATGCACAGATTTTCGAGTGCAAAAGCCACCGGCCGACGCGTCAGATCAGAAATGACCTGATATTCGCAGCAGCGCAAAAAGGCTGGCGCTGAAAAGTCGAAATCGCAACAGCATTGCATTCGAGTATTCTAGATCGTGTCACCCACCCACACCAGGGCGAGCTTCGGCCTCCCGCCCCCGATTCCAACATCCGTCCGACGCCATCTTGAAGCTACAACCAGCAGTATCACAGCACTATGGTTCTTGACGATTCAGTGAAGCTCAATGACTCTCCTTTCTGCAAGCCACCGTCACAATTGAAACCAGAAAAAGGTCCCGACTAAGGCCCCCAAATTGCAATGCCGTGTGACCGTCTTGGAAATCTCTGCAGAATCCTATCCAGATTGTCGGGAACGTTGACGCGATCTAAGAGGCGCGTCGGCTCCGATCGTACCGAGGGAGAGAAGCAATTCGGGAGACTAATACGTGGCTTCAATCCCAATTTTGACCGCCCAGACCGGCGAAATGTGGACTAAAGAGCTTTCGGAAGGTGGACCGATGAGATTTTGAGAATACTGGCCCCCCGAAACGCCATGACAGAGAATCGTGGTCGAGATATTTCTGATCGTCATCGTCGGTGGTCTGGAAAGTCGCTGGCTCTGAACACAGGGCGACCGCAATTCTGATGTGGAGAGACACCGCAGAAATGTCTCTCATACCACGTGGGCTTTGACTCGGTGAGACATACCTACGGTGACTCTGAGACACTGTGCACGCAGCAAAGGTGGGCGAGCGTGCGTCGTCTTCTGTTCCAATGACTTGAGCGCCATGCCGCCGTGCCGTTGTCATATTCTGTCCATCCCATCACGGCCGCAGTAAGACATAGCCTGCGAATTAGCCGGCAGCTCACTAGATGCTTGACTGCCGACAGAAGTTGCATTCGACTCACGATCTAAGCGCCCGAGGCGCGCTCATGATATTGCTCAAACTTCGGGTTTCTTACCGATAAAGTTTGCGCTTGGACCGGTAGTCAAGAACATATAGATGATTACAATGTGCGAATGCATGGGACTTGAATCTTGAATCATCACTGATGGTGATGGTGGTGGGGTGTGAACAAAGAACAGCGGAAGGACAAATTTGGAAATTTGAAGGAGCGGAAGACGCACGGACGGTACCGGCAGAGTGGTAACCAATCAGATAATTTGAAGCTCGTGAGACAAAAGGGTGGTGGGTCGAAGAATTGACAGGGATTCGTTGGATTGCAGTTCGTGACCTCCCTGATCGAACTGTGACTCTAGTAGGTGCCTGCCACGGTTGTGAAATGCAAGCCTCTTTTCGTTGGTTCAAATTGTCTTATTCAGGCTCAACGTCCGCTGACATCGCTAGCAAGTGCACTTGAAAATCGAGGTCGCTCTCGGTCAAGTCTAATTCGTCCTTTCGCGGTGTAAACCGTCTCGCCTGCTGTTACCAGGGCCCGTGGTTGTCAAAGTCGACCGGCAAAGGCCGGCTTGCCCATCACTATGTAAGGCCATCACCCAGAGGGAGGATGAAGGGATGGTGGGGCAATTTCCAAGGAAAAAATATCGTAAGAGCTTTGTTGGAACTTGACAGGGTCCAAAGCACAACGACGGCACAGTGGATTTAAGAGTTTATGGCGGGTGGGTGCGCAGCAATATCCAGCTCGTGATCTTACTACCAGTCAATTAAGACGACCAGTGCCTGGGATTGTCTCGCCCAATGTAACCCTGAGATGTCGGCAGGTGGAACTCAGTCAGCACACGATATCATCCTGATTTGACAGTCCGCATAAGCCCTTCATCGTTAATGAACGACCAAGCTTGGAGACCTCTGCCATGACGCAGATGAAAGTATCCTGCACTGTCATGGCTGCCACCGCGGCCGAGCCACTGCCAAAACAGCAGCAGGCTGTGGTTTTAGCCGGCTCAGAGAAACCGGGGGTGATCATGAGTGACGAGTGAGGAATCATCCCAGAGGTGTCAAACTCTGCTGATTCCAATGAACACACATAGATTGCTGCGAAAAGAGTGGCGGGACAAGGAAGTTGACAGAAGGATTTGCAGGCAAGAGCCGTGCTACTGTCTCGCAAAGTCGTCATTTGACAGCTACCTGCCCTGTTTGGCAATGAATGAGGGAAATGTCAACCCCCACGCGGCCCAGTAGCGTGATACATGTACATGTCGTCTATAGCCGTATGCAGTCGCGGAATCACAGCCAAGATAGACATATCTCTGTCCTTTCTAATCCGTCAAACTCTCCCAAAAGCTCATTTGCTGACCCTCGCTTCATTCAGAGAACAAACGCGTGCCCCCAACGGAAAGCGGATGAGAAGCAAAGCCCAAATTTTGCCTGAAAAAATGTCAAGTTTGTGTGATCCATGCATACTACCTGCATCTGCGGTATTGGTTTGACAAGGGGAAACGAGGGCTTGTCAATCATTGAAGTAATGGAGAAGGTGTAAGCCCTTGAATCGCCGACTTGCCGATTGTTAGAAAGAGAGCCGGATACTACCAGCACTTTCCCAAAGGATACACCATGCCCCGCCGGTATCATCCGCTTTGCGGCTTTGACGGAGGACTGATAGCTCGTGATGTCCTGTTATGAGCAAGCCATAGCGGGTCTACATGACTAGGAGCGCTAAAATTGGACCAAAGGGAAGAAAACGTTGATACCCGGAGTCTTATCCAAGTCTGGGATGCGCGGTCGTCACAAATCCTGCCGTTTGTCCAATGTCTAGAGTGCTGATTCGTACAACGAAACCGGCCTCCATGCGGCCTTGTGCTTTTGGTGCAATATCATGCAGATACCTCCTCTTCACACTTGCGTTGTAACATGAAACGCTGCTGGAAAGTACTACCAGCTCATAATTATTTCTTTCACCATCCTGTCTATCATTTCCCTGCGCTAACTGCGGCGGGGACCCTTGTGCTGGACGCAGACAATTGCCATAAACGGGGTCGCAGAGGAAGGCGTCATCTCCGTCTCGGACAGCAGACAATAGTCCATGCAGGCAACCCTCGGCTTGACTCGGAATGGGGAAAGTCCTTGAGAATTTCAGCTTGCCTGATGAACTGTCCCCGCGAAAACAACAAATGCGGGATGTCCGGCTCCCACTCAGGCTCCTGCAGGAGGCTAGCTCATGTGGTTGGGCCAAGATGTCAAGGTGGTCAAGATTATCACATCACCCACAGGCTGCATGAAGCAACTAGAAAAGAGGCAACGCTGCGCAGAGAATTGTTGGAGGTGTTGCTCATGTTCTGATTGCTCCGACCGGTTTCCCGGAACCTTTATCAAGTCAGAGTTTGGCGGGGGGACCCCGGTCCATCGGTATGGCCCGCCTGATCGAGATTGGATCGAACACCAAACTAGGTAGGTGGGCCATGTGTTACAGCGCTGTGGTTCGGCTGTCTCAGCGGTTGCACTGCAAAGCAACTGGCCCTGTTTTCCACTAACACCTACTGTGGTTCTCTTCCGTCTTTTTTTGTCCATGGTTGTTGTCATTTTCCTTCCAAATCAATGTCTTGTTATTGATGACGTGAAAGGATACCGACAAGGCATGAAGGTTAGCGTTCTGCTGAATGCAGGACTGTGAAGTAGTAACCGGCTTATCGAGCCTTGGGTTCCGGCCGGGACCATTACTGGTGTCATCAGAGTTGGGCAGGGAATTCAGGTAAGTCCCAAACAGCTGTAAGCCAGTTTGTTTTCGAGGACTTTCCAGCCCCATCAACGACGACGGAGCTTGTTGGACTTCGGGATTCTTGCCTATTCTTCATTTTAGGTAGAAAAGCGCGACGTAGTCCTGTTGCGCGGCTGTTTGGGCGCAGGTAGGGCGATTCGTGACCCTTGTTCTTCTGCAATGGCAATGGCACACCCGTTGAAGCGGTGTCATGAAGTGGTCGAGGTCAACTGTCAGCACGGCATCCGACATTAGCGGTGCGCCATAATTGCGCTCTGTTCCGAACACCAGCGCCGACTTGGATTGCTTAAAAACTGACTCCCCGCTGCGGGCAGAGAGCTCTTGAAGAATGGCGCATAATCCGAGTTGCCGGTGCAGTAGCACTCTGCAGGCGTCCCGTTCCGTTCTTCCTCGTCCGCCCTGTGGCGTCACGTGGGGTGACACGGAAGCTCCTTCAAGATACCCGAGGCCACCGAGAGATGGTCGACCACGACAACCACCATCTGGAGTTCGTCATTTTCCAATCGAGGAAGATCATCACTCCCCGAGAAGGCCCCGCTCACTGAATGTAATGCATCAAATACAGCACCTTTTCACGGAAGGTGGGTGCATGTGCGAGCCACCCGCCGATGATCTGTCAAGCTCTGATTCGACAGCGACTCATGGCGCGGTATGCAAGCAGAAAATGACGCGCGCCCATTCCGAACAGTTGACTTTGTGGGCCTCAATTTGGAACTCGCCAATGCCATCAATGTCGCAAGAGTGTCTTGCCCCCGAGGTGCAAGCCGCGTTTGTCGCAGGGTCATGATGGACGGGTGGTTATGCGGTACACGTTCCCAAAGGATGATATTTGACAGGTCATCAATGCTTTTCCAGGTAGCTGCAGAGTTTGATAGTGTATCATTGAGAGATGACATGGTCATGGAGGATGGAAATGTCAGCTAACTTTCGGCTTCCTGCTTGGCATGGAGTTGAACCAAGATTGTGTCTTGAATGGTGCGCAGCCGCAGCCGGCCCGCCAACCTAATCCCGCTGTCGAATCAACATGATTATGCATGCTGCGACTTTGGCCACGAGCGTCAAGTATGGCTTGGTGGAAGCGAGGGCGTAAACGATGGACGGCCATCTCTCAAGAGTCTCAGAGCCGCAGTCAGTGTTGGGGAGGCTGGGGGCAAACTCAGACCTGTCAGCTCTGAAGCCGGGCAGCGGTGAGTACTTCAGGGATTGAGTCCGGGTTGGGTTCGTTGTGTTGAGTTTGGCCCCTTTTCACTGACACAGGGCGGGCGCAGTTGAGTACCTCGAGCCGAAGCATGTAGTAGCTTGTAGAGTCCATTGTCTCGGGGTTGCTGGCCAAGTTGGGGGTGTCAGTAGTTCTCCGGACCTAGAATACGGCACATCCAGGTGACCGGGCATGGCACCCTCCTCCAAGTAGCAGTCTGCCATGGGTCAAAGAAAGACCAAGTTTCCGTTGAGCAAGGAAAGACACGCTTCTTGCGCAGTATGATGCTTTCCTCGCGGGATGGTGCTCAAAGCTAGTATGACCTATCGCCCCTACCCCCACCTTGCTCAAGAGTCAATGACTATCGGGATCACGAGGCCAACTTAAGCGGCTCGGGTGTACAGGATCGTGGAACAGCTGCTGGCAACCAACGCCGTAGTATGACGAAAAGACCATAGGTTGGAGAGCAATTCGAGTAGTTTGCTTCCAGTGCTCTGGCCCATGGAATGAAGGCTGCATGGAATACCTACGTCCCCGGTTCCATCCGCGCAGGTGTTCTCGTCCGGCCGTAATCATGAGAGGCACGTTCTTTGACTTCTTGACGGTCCATGCCCGTCATTTTGTGGTGGTACAATGCTCTCAGTCGCAGCCGTGTTATATTGAGACCATCCAGGAATAAAGAAAGTTCTATCCACAAATCTCCGGCCGCATATTTCCGTGCCGCACCTTTAAACTCCGGTATCAAGTTTTTTTTGCGTGGTCCCCTTGTCCCTCCAATGATTTGGACGTTTCACGACTTTCTGCTGTGTAGGCTCGACGGACGTTGTGAACCACTCGCGGCATTGGTTGCGCCTAAACGCATGGGACTTGAGATATGGAACACAAGCACGGCATGTGTGTTCAACAGCAAGAAGCCGCCGCAGTGAGACAGATATGCCGCTGGCGTCTATCCGTGCGGCCCGCCGTAGTCGTTTCGCAGCCTGTCAATGGATATGATGTTGTTGTGGATCTTGGACAAGTCTGTCACTGCCCTGTTAGTGTGTCGCTGTTCTCCATCTCTTAACAACACGGGGACCCAGTGTCGACTCAAGTTCATGAAAAGAGACGTAACTGGCAGGTACTGGTGTCGCCATGCTCACACTGCACCCGTAAAAGTCATATCTCTCGCAGAGGGATCCATTGCTAATTAGAAGCCGGATACTATTCTCGAGAGCAAAGGAAGAGTTAGAACTTGCGCTTCTTCTTAGCAGGCCCTGCTGCCCGCCTTCCCAGATCCTTCTCCAACTCGGCCCGTTTGCGATCGGCTCTTTCTTGTGAGGTCTCTCGCGGTGCGTCCTTTCTTGGGAAAGTCTTGTTCCTCCCTCTGTCATCATCACTGACTCCCTCGGTCGTGGTGTTTGGCTCAGGTGACAGTGCTTTTTTACCAATCGTTCCGAGCCTGTGTCTTCGAGGAAGTTGGCCGGACTCATCTCCAGGGGAGCCCTGCGCTGATGACCGCAATGGTGAGCTCACTGGCGGCTTTGCCGGCTCAGCAGGCGGCGTCTCTTGTCTTGTTTTCCCTCCAATACGTCCCAGTCCGCCTCGCTTAACGGGATGTTTCGGTGGCGGTGGAGAAACCACGCTCTGCTTCTCTTCTTGGTCAGGATCGGAGGCTGTCTCAGAATCCGTGTCATTTTGAGTTATTCTGCTAGGCGGCCTCTTTGCCGGGCTCTGTCCTGATACCGGAGAGTGAGATGGTGCCTTGCGTCCACCTAGCGCTCCTAGCCTTGCTCCGGAAGCTTTCGGTTTGACTTTGGAGGAAATAATTTTCCCTTTTCTAGGTGGAGAGGACACCGGCTCTACACCTTCGCCGTCGGAGGTCTCGTCATCATCGACTGGCGTTTGGTCGTTGCGATTTTGCCGGGGCAACTGGCTGGGCTGAAAGTCCTCTTCTTCTTCTTGTTCTTCTTCTTTTTCTTCTTCCGCCTGAGGTTCAGCAGCTAATGAGTGAGAACGACTCTTGCTTGGCTGACTGGTAGAGCGCTGGGATAGCGTGACCTGCGACCCCTTGCCAAGCTTGCTCCACCAATCGTTCAATACAGCCGATGCCTCTAAATCCAAATCTGCCTCGTACCTCAACCCCTCGGCGCCGAATACACCCTCCAAAATTGTAGTGACATCAGTTTTCTGAGTAACGGGATGTAGGTCAGGTGACTTGTTCCTGAACTCAGCCTCAGAGAAAGGGGCCAGGCCCCTGACCTTCACTTCAGCGGCTGCTCTAGTGACCTTACGCTTCCCGGAAAGTGCGCCAAACAAGTGTTCTAGACCTATGCCTGTGGCCTCCAGCTTGTCGGCCAATCTGGTGATGACACTGTCCTTTTCCTTCAGGGAGGCGACAAGGTGGTCAATTTCGCGCATGCGAGCGTTTTGTGCTTGAATGAGGGGTAGCACAAGGCTTGTTGCAACGTCGGACTGGGGACATCTCTTCAATTGCATTGGCCACCTCAGAGGCTCAAGCGGTTCGGGGAGGATGCAGGTGACGTGGATGACGAGAGAGTCGCTGTCGTCCTCCCTTGTAATGCTCAGGGTTGTGTTCGAATGCTCGGGTTTGTTACTCTCGAAGGCAGCTCGAATAAGCTCAAGCATCTTTCGTAGCTGATCCGGCCCATCGCATGGGTCGATGCTGGTGTCTTTGAGCAGCGCACGTTGAATGATGGGCTTTTTCTCCATGCGCTCAACCCAGACATTGGCAAGGTCTGAGAGATGCACTGTGTAGGAGTCATCTGAGAAGGCGGTCGAGACCAGAAGGTTGGGGACTCCAGGAGCAGCGACTGGGAGCAGCCGCCATGTAGGATGAGGCAACATTTGGGGGGGTGATGGTGGGACGGTGTATCCCGGTCTAATGCACTAGCCCTCGCGTGAAAGTAGTTGGTACCTCTAATACACGTTAGCCACTAATGTGTCCAAAGGCAGGATGGAGATGCGCGAACCAGGACAGTATCAATGTCTCATTCCCTTGCAAGGTGGCCACAGGTGTCTGTATAACGGACCGGTTTCACGGCTTACGAACCGTCTCACGCTGGCAAAAGCCCCGAAAAGAGTGTGGGGAAAAAAGGCTGCGCTCTGGCAGTGGAGTTTAAATGCTGACCGGGAAAAATTAGTCAAGTTTAATGATGGTATGGATGGTGGAAGCCACGGACTGGCGGATGCAACAAATGCACAAAACAGTGGAAGAGAACGAAGAAGCTGGAAAGCCGTCGCTCGGATGGAGAATGAATGTATCAATGTGGATTTCGTGTCATCAAGGATGTTCTATTGGGAGATGGAGGATTGACGAAACTGCGCTGCCGAAAGTTTCCATCAATTCCACAGGCAACCATGATGTCGTGGTGAGCGGAAGTCGCGATGCACGTGGCACCCCAAGCAGAATCGCCGATGCGCACAGGCCACCTACGTTCGCGTCCAGTTGGAAGGCTCCACTGAATCCATTCATTCCACGATCTTGGCAAGAACCGAGACAGCTGATACCCTAACCCTGTTTTCCCCTTCACGCTCCAGGAGGGTATCTCGAATTCTGAGGAAGGAGCAACCACCAGATATATCAGTGAGACAAGTAGAAGTTTTAAGAAACTAGTAGATCCATGTCTAGTAGCTCAGAAGAATGTTCTAGCTGTTATCGATCAAGACAAGCATCCAGGTCTTGTCTTCATTCCTACTCAGCTGGGTGCCTACGTGAATTAATGACGCGAAGGAAACATATGAAACTTGCTTTATTTGCAGTGGCCAGTCTTTACTATTGTTTTATCTGAAGTTTGTATGCCATTCGGTTCCCTTCAATAGCTGTAAATAATCCGACAAAACGCTCCCTAATTATCAAATCTACCTGTATGTATTACTATGTCTTTCATTTTCGATACCTTTCGATGGGTAAGTAACATGATTGCCTAGCTGTGTTGAAGGAGTACTTGGAATAATTAGCAGCAAATATCATCCTATGTACAGAAGGCTAGGAATTGACTTGACTGAAGATGACGAGGTTTCATGGAGTGATGGAGATGCAGATGAGAAATGAGCTTGGTGATGACTATTACAGACATGGCCCACCTCGTATGAAGTGAATAATGAATAGTGCCAATCGCCTGCCCTCCCTCAGTCATACTTGTAACTGAGCCATTGCAAAGAAAATTTCATTTATACCTCCAGTCATGGACTACACTGATGCTTCCTTGCTGAGAAGTCAAGGGGCTGTAGTTTTATAGCACAAAAAGACCTAATATGAATATCATCAAAACGGATAATCCAGAGCCCACTTGCCTAAATTTTTACTTGGGTTCAAGGACCTGCCATCTGTACTTATGTGGACTTTATTTCGACGTTGACCCAAACGGATTCCAATAAAACGCCTGAATCCCACGTCATTTGTATATAGGTATAATGGCATCTTAAAACAATCCTCCAATCATGAAGTCTAGTGTTTAGACGGAGCACCTAGTTTCAAGGCTCTCTACCTATTGCCCCAGTGACTGCCCCCTTCACATAGTCTACAACCTCGCCTTCTTCTCCGCCCCTCCTACCTTGACCTCAATCCCAAGTTCACTAGGTCCCTCTTTTCCAAACCTAACAACGATCCTCCTATTCCCATCCCCTCCCCTTCCACTCCGCTCCAGCTCCGGTCCAGGCTTATCAAGACCCATCACCAGTCGTTCGTCCTCCTTTCTGCCCACAACCATAGGAGACATGGCCTTATCCTTCCACGGAATCATCTCCGTCGCCTTTCCGCCTTCACTAGTCGGCACATTCTCCACAAACTCCAAGAATCTCTCCCTTTGCTGCTTGACTGCCTCAATCCCATTCCCCTGAGGACCAGCAAAGAAAGGCTCCAAAACAGACAAGATATAAAACTGAGGCGGATACAAAGTCACTTTCCCCCTTTTGGCCTGCTCCAACCAGCTCCCAATATCATCAAACGCCAACTCGGTATGTTCCAACCCTCCATCGTGGGTAGGCACCACGACAGTAGTAGTCGACTTCTTCTCATCGCCATCAAGAGAAGACCCCAGAGGCATCATGTAAATGTACATTTGCGTCGTGAATCGCTTCTTCAAGTTCGGCGGGGTTATCCACCTCGTAAAGGGGACTAATCCGTCTGTAACATCATCATCGTGTTTTCATCAGCCTTTTTTTTTTCCTTTTTTTTCTTTTTTTTTCATCCAACCCCAGTTTGAAGTTTTTCATATCCACTGCAGAAAGAGAGAAAAACAAATGATGATACGTACCAACATCAACCCTACCCCCTAACCCTTCCACCCAACTTCCAAACCCAACCCTCCCAGCGTGAACATCCATCCTTCCCTGTTCCCTAACCTCCTCCGGCAAACTCAAAACCTCGCCGTTTTTATCGAAAGCCAACAGAATCCCCGTTTCCTCAAACGTCTCCCTGATGGCCGCCATCCTATACGGCCCGCAATCGCGATGGTACCTCTCCAAATCAGAGGGGTCGCCCAAATCACCGTCATGCTTGGCATCCAAGTTCCCGCCGGGAAACACGTGCGCTGACGCAAAGGAAGAGGACGTCTGGACGCGCTTGAGGAGGAGGACCTGGTTTGTTGGGGAGAGGAGGACCACGCTGCATATCGTTTGTATCAGAAAATACATCTCAGAAATGTGGTGAGGTAGAAAGAAGAAGAAAAAACGGACCTTGAACTAGGGCGTGGAGTAACGGGTGGTGGTCTTTTGGTGGTGGTTGGTTTTGGCATTGTTCCCGAGTAGAAGCGCCGTCGTGTGCTGGATAGTCGTTGAGGTGGTGAGAAGAATGATTGTAATGATAGGGCACACCCGAGTGAAGAAGATAAGGCGGTGTTGTTGGACGGGCGGGTAAAAGTGACGAGGACAGGAGACCCAGTCCTAACAGAGCAAAAGAATGACATTTGTGAAAAAATGATTGATATCTATAAAATTCACCGAACCCCTCATAACAAAAACAGAAAACGCTAGCAAGGGGTTTGAAGTTTGAAGGAGGGTGAGCTCCAGGTTGTGTGTGAATGTGAGCCGAGGCATGAGAATCTGGGGTAATTCCCACTTTTTTCGGGAATCGTCTTGGCGATTTGGAGAACGACGCCAACAACATCAACGATGGCAATCAGCAATGCGGTGAAAGACAGCCCATGATAAATGTATTTGTGCTTGTTTCCAGTCATCAAACTCATACAGACATATATATAACATGCCAGCGCTCATATGCCCGTGTCCTAAAAAGATGAGTGCTTCCAACTCCCGTTTGTTGCTATGCTTAAGTCCCCATAAAATGCACCACAACCACCAACGAACCGACCCCGCATCTTCCAATCCCTGTCACACAACACTCAAAACCTCTTCCTTTCCCTCTGCCTGTTAGTAACCCTCCACAGACAACATACACTCTTACTCTGACACCACCTCTTGACATCGATGGGATTTACCTCCCTGTCATAACCCACACGACCCAACTCCCCGGAATTAAGCCACTCCGCCAAGTCTTCCAGGATAATCGGGTCATACATGAGCATCTTCTCGTACCACGAAGGATCGGCTGCATCTTTCGTGGGCGGCGCACTCGTCACGGCCTTGGTGATGTATCCAAACATCGAGGCTTGCTGGGTGGTTGGGCTGGCGACCAGGGACATGTCTGCTTCTTCCGTCGAAGATAGGTCCATCGGTGGGGGTGAGGAAAAGATATCCTCTTCTCCTACGCGTCTGCTACCACGGGACGAAGCAGGGGGAGATGCGAAGGGGTCAGAGTCAGAGTCCATGTCCGAGTCTTGGATTTCTATGAAGGAATTGCGGCGCCGTCGTGGTGTCGATACGCCAGTGACACGCTTCAGTGATGTAGCTCGCTGTGGAGATGTCGCACGCCTGGCTGGTGACTTTGCCTTTGCTTTTGGTGACTTGACTGGTGAGGTAGATCCATCTTTTCTAGGTCTTCCACGCGGAGACTTGGGTATAGAGGCTGCCTGTTGTTTGTCCCATTCTTGAAGACGAGCAACGAGGTTTGGCTTGTTTCCAGACACCTTCAAACTCCTTTCCTGAAGGAGTTTCTTCAAGTCCGGAATCTTCAAGCTCTCGTAATCTGTGATAGCAGGTTGTTGGGAAGGTACTGGGGCAGAGTCCAAGGAATTTTTTCTTGGCCGTCCTCGTGGAGAGCCAGTGGCGGTTGGCTTGGACGTTGCTTGAACTGGGGATGAAGTTGACATTGCTAACTGTGTGGAAAGGCCTGGTTGGTTTCTGCTGGCCCAGCACTGGTCAAGTAGTGCAATCATGGCCGTCCGTTTCTTGACAGGCTTGAAACCATACTTGGCCACATCCCGTGCCAACTGGGCATCCGTGTAAAGCTCATATTTTGGCTGTCGTGGTTCTTTTGGTTGCGTTGAACGTGGAGTTTTTGCTTGTGAGAGTAGAAGTTGATGGTGCTCCTGGTTACTTGGGGGAGGCATGAAATCGAAGTCATCCAATTCTTGTTGCTCATCCTCAACGGGATTTGAAGGAGCGGAGACCGGTTTTGGCGTGGAGAAGAAGATGGACTGCACATTAGTAATAGGAGGGGAGTCCCTGAGATCAATCACATCCGATGAAAGCTCATCCGCTACTTGAACTTGTGAAGATGCCTTGGCCTCAACGAGAGCTGCCTTGGCAGGCTGCGCAGGTAGTGGCAACGAAGGAGGCCGCGAATGTGCAGGTAATTTTTGAGACAGCACGAAGTCGTTGGTGACGGGCGGGGAGTCAGTCAAGTCCAAGACTTCAAGAGTAAGTAGCTCTCCCTCCTCATCCCGGGCACCAGCACCCCAGAGCCGTGATTCCGACTTCTTTCGCATCACAAACTCGTTTGTGATGGGACTCGAGAGAGCAAATGGATCAGAGTCAGTTTGGTTCGACGCCTTCATGGCTTGATGGAGAGCGCGCAGGAGGTCGGGGTCGTCCTCCTTGGCCAACTGGCTTGATGTTCCAAAGACAAAGTCTTGGCGAGAAACCTGCCGCATAGCACTCGCGGGAGATAACAGAACCTGCTTCCGTGGCTCTGCCTTCTTCTTCGAAGTGGCAGACTTGGAGGTCTTTTTAGAAGCCTTCCCTTTGGCAGGCGCGGCCAACTGTACCCCGTCCCCCTTTTCATTGACAACCTCGACGAAACTCAGTAGTGAGCCCTGGTTTTTTGGGACTGACTCAGCTTCGGGCCGATAGGCGGCGGTGGCCAGCTCAGTGAGTGTGCGAGGCTTTTTCTTGGCCGCCTTTTTAGGTGGAGAATTTTCTGGTAGTTGCATCGCAGACTCAGAAGGAACTGGTGGTGGAGTGGGATTAACAAACATTTGGATGTGCTTCCTCTTCCCCAGAATGTCGCTGGATCCAGAAGTATTGGCAGAATCCTCATCTGTTTGGCGGCCAAATGTATCATGAAGAGTCTTGAAAATATCCTCTTTAGGCGAAACAATCGACCTGGCAGGACTAGTAGTGAGCGCAGAGGTGTCTTGGATAGTAGAAGAGTCAGAGATGAGAGTAATGGTGTTACTCTCGCGAGGAGGTGTCCAATCTAACCGTCTTTTCATTGCTGGCTCCAGCTCCCCTGGCTCGTTATCTACGAGCTTGCTGGTAGGCTTGCAAGGATCCTTTGGTTCTGAAGTTTCCTTGGAGAAGTGCATACTGATCGTCTCTAGCCTCTTTTTAGTTGTCTTCTCCTTAGCCACCGGCTTCGTTACTTTGCCCTTTGGCAATGTCGTCTGTGCCATTGATGGGTCAGCATTGGGCTTTCTTCCGCGCTTCTTCGGAGCGAGACCATCTACTGGTAGTATTGGTGTCGCGTCTTGTGCCAAACCGCCACGACTTGTGACTGCGTCTTGTTTTTCTTCTTTTGGCCTACTCGGTGCGCCAACTTTCTTTGTTCTTGAGCTCGAAGACTTGCCCTCCAGCACTGGTTCTGGCGACAACTCAATTGCAGCAGAGGCCCTCGAGCCCAATGGCGCTGTTCTCTCCACGATTGGATCATCCCGATCCATACGATCCCAATCATCCTCCTGCTCTGCCATCCTCCACATACTCTGCGCGCTCGTGTACGCCTTTGGGGCTTCGCTCGGGATTGGTGCAACATTGCTACCACTGCGAAGTGCTGGTCGGGTCGCTCGCTTGGGGAGAAGGTCGCAAATCGAAGGGAACTCGGGCGAGGACGATATTATGACCAGTGACTCGTCGCGCGCCATTGCGACTGGCGAGGAAGAGAGCATTTTCGCGTCAATGGGTCGCGGGGCATGAAGATATCGGGAGCAGCGAGGTCGAGTGCAGCCTGTATTGAAAAGAGAGAGACAGAGAGCTTGCCTCCTCAAAAGCCGTAGTCATATCGAGAGCAATGTGTGGCCAAAGGAATGCATTGCCGTTTGGGTTGCACTCATCCTAAAACCAGGGGGGCAACAGGGTCAACTTCCAAAAGATCCAATCCAATCATGTCGCGCATGTCAACAAAAAACACTATAGAAGTCAGATGCCCGCAGATGGCGAATGTTTCATTGACAGGTGGGGTTTGCCAAGTCTCAAGTCTCTGCCATTCGCGAAGAGACCGCGCTATCACCTGACCAAGCACATGAGCCAGTTTCAGCCCCCACTTCCTACTTTCTCGAATTCTGGTGGGGCAGCTGTTGGTCTGTGCGCAGCCCGCACCCCAGAACCCACCAAATCACCAAACCAAAACTGATCGAAATTCATACTGGTCCCCGAAATTTTGCAGTCTGCCTCTCCGACACCGCAAAGCAACCCCAAACCCGTCTTTTCGCAGCACTCATCACAAGTCGCAGCCATGGAGAACGACAAGGGCGAAATCGTCGATCTGTAAGCTCACCCGCCTGCTGTTACTCTGCCCGACGACGACGACGCGCGAAAGATGGAAAGAAAAAGAGACCGGATTGCTAACGCAGGACCTCCCACTCCAGTTACGTCCCCCGCAAGTGCTCTGCGACGGGCCGCATCATCAAGGCCAAGGACCACGGTTCTTGCCAGATCACCATCGCCAAGGTCGACGAGAACGGCCGGGCCATCCAGGGCGAGAACATTATCTATGCTCTCTCCGGCTTCGTCCGCGCCATGGGCGAGTCAGATGATGCTCTGAACAGACTTGCTCAGCGTGACGGTCTCCTCAAGAACGTCTGGTCTGCCCAGAGATAAATTACGAAAGCTTGGAATTGCGAGGGGAGGATGGTACGTTTGGACGCGGCAATCGACTTTTTCGGTCTTCGGCGGACGGCTGACAGATGGCGAAGCAGATGTGCGTTTAATCTCCAGACGCCTTGAAACGAACGATTGGGACGACAGGCAGCGGGGCGACGGCTTGGGTTTGGGTCTTGAGCTTCTTTTTCGGAACAACAGGTGGCCAGTAGCTCGATGGCGTCAACGGACATTGTCTCTCGGAACAAATAAAATCTGGCTTCGTGATCACTTTTTCTACGGATTTTCACCCTTCCACCACTTTCTTTCTCGTGATTGACCCTACACGTATTCCGCTTTCACCATTTCCACCCGGCTAGCAAAGCCTCTCCCGAGACGCACTCGACTTTCGGGGAGACTGTAGCTACATTGATAGCTTCCGTGCCGCAGATCAAATTCGTGGCCTTATAAGGCTGTAACGGATGAGTTCAAAACGTTACGGTACAGATACGGGTCTACAAATTTCGAAATCCAAGGGTTTGCCTCATTTGGGGGGCGGGGTGGGTGGTATCAGGAGCGATGTAGAAGGGAATCAACCCAGTGGTTGTGGGAGCATTCCATTGCTCGAGAGATTCAGCGCGTCTCCGTTTCCCCATGTTTGGCTCCGTCCATTGATAGATCTAAATCTCCTAGAGTTCTTTCGTACGAACCCAACGTTCGTCTACAGGTCAATACCGCATGTGCACCCGGGCAGGCTGATACCCGGCCAGTTACGCTGAACAGAGATGCAGGAAATTCTATCCAATCTTTCCCTGTAGGAGCTGAGGTATTCAGCAAATGGTTACAGGGTATTCTCCCTCCAAAAACGGCACAATTGCGTTCTCTGTTGCATGTTATGAATTGGTCTGTGTCGTTGAAACAAAAATCTCGGTTGTGGATGTGTTCAGATGGGAGATGTCATTGGTCCTGCAAGCCCTTTCTTCTAGGCATCGGCGAATTCCTGTCAAAAATCCTTCTTTCAACGGATGATCCAATCAATTGGCAGTTTTGATGATTTTCCTGAACCGTTCAGCTGGTACCGTGCTGTGGTCAGTGCCGGCGCTAACAAAGACGCGGACGCGGTCCGATCGATCTAAGAAAGACCATGACGTCGATCGAGATCGAGCAACTGGGATCTCAAAGGGTGCGATCGTAGGGATAGTTACCGTGCGCCGCAACAATATCAGGAAAGCAAGTGCTTTCCCTCATTTTGTTTCCTCTTCCCCTCTTCCTAGACCACTCATCCGATGTTTCAATGTTGCATTTCTGCCAACAGCCAGTTCAGATCTCTCTTCTACCCGTATTTGCTCTTCTTCGACGACACCACCAACCTGGAATTTTGCATTTACTCTCAACCATGGTACCAGGCAGAGGTCTCAAGCGCAAGCCCGCGCTCAATGGAACCAACGGCGTCGGTCCACCCAATGGCTCTGAACCTCACGCCCAAAAGAAGGCCAAGAAGGCCGCTTCATCTTCTCCAAATGGCATCACATCTTCAATAGCCGATCCCCTTGGGGCCCCGCATCCATTCTTCGCCGACTCGGAAAAGCATGGCATTGTGTTACGGAAGTACTACCCTCACGAAATGTCCAACGCCCGAGCGCGCGCCTATATCAACAATGAACTCCCCCGTCCTATCGAGCTGCTTCAGGCTGCACAAACCGCCACAGCAGCCTTGCGCGCAAACCTCCCTGCCACAGGCGCTGTGGTGCACTGGTTTAAGTGGGACTTGAGGACACAAGACAACTCGGCGTTGTATCTGGCCAGCCAGAAGGCCGCGGAGGCCAAGGTGCCCCTGATCGCTCTGTATATTGTCAGCCCACAAGACTTTGAAGCGCACTTGACTTCGCCTGTTCGGGTAGACTTTACACTGCGCACTCTAGAGGTATTGAAGAGTGATCTGGCCAAATTGGATATCCCGCTCTGGATCGAGACGGTAGAAAAGCGGAAGAAGTTACCTACACGCGTGGTGGAGTTGATGCAGGAGTGGGGAGCAAGTCACCTGTACGCTAATATGGAGTACGAGGTTGATGAGCTAAGGCGGGAGGCAAATATGGTGAAGATCCTGGGCGAGAATGGCATGGCTATGGAGGTGTTGCATGATACTTGCATAGTTCCGCCTGGGAGGCTCGAGACAGGGACCGGGAAGCAGTATTCTGTTTATACTCCTTGGTTTAGGGCTTGGATAAGGCATGTGCACGAACACAGGGAATTTTTGGAGTTGGCTGGGCCGCCCGTAAAAAATCACCCCTCGACTAGGGAGAAGTTTGGGGGTCTGTTTGAGTGTCAGGTACCGGAGGCTCCTGAAGGCAAAAGACTAAGTGAGGAAGAAAGGAGGAGGTTCGAAGCTCTGTGGCCTGCAGGAGAGCACGAGGCCATGAAGAGACTGTTCAAGTTCTGTGACGAGGCTGTGGGAAAATATGGGCACAACAGGAACATACCGTCGAATCCGGGGACGTCAAATTTGTCTGTTCATTTCGCCAGCGGGACATTGAGCACCAGAACGGCAGTAAGGACAGCTCGAGATAGGAATAACACAAAGAAACTCGATGGCGGAAATGAGGGCATCCAGGTTTGGATCAGCGAGGTAGCATGGAGAGATTTTTACAAGCACGTGCTTGTGCACTGGCCATACATCTGGTAGGTTTTGCCATCTATGTCGATCCCCAGCCCCCCGAAGCTGACCTTCTCGATAGCATGAATAAACCCTTCAAGCCCGAGTACTCCAACATTGAGTGGTCCTACGATATGGAACAGTTTGAGGCATGGACGAGTGGCCGCACAGGCTTCCCAATAGTGGATGCTGCGATGAGACAACTCAACCACATGGGATGGATGCACAACCGCTGCCGGATGATCGTGGCCTCTTTTCTGAGCAAGGATCTGCTGCTGGACTGGAGAATGGGTGAGAAGTACTTTATGGAACACCTTGTTGATGGCGATTTCGCAAGCAACAACTGCGGGTGGGGGTTTGCTGCTTCGGTAGGGGTTGATCCGCAGCCATACTTTCGCATCTTCAATCCTCTCTTGCAGAGTGAGAAGTTTGATCCAGATGGAGAGTATATACGCAAGTGGGTACCAGAGCTGAAAGGGGTCAGTGGCAAGGCGATTCATGATCCGTATGGACGAGGGGCCGGAGCAATTGCAAGCAAGGCAGGATACCCTAAGCAGATCGTGGAGCACAAATCCGCAAGGGAGACGACATTGGCGGCATACAAACGGGGGATCGATAGTGGCCTCTGAAGCTGTAGCTTGAAGATTCTTTTTCGTTGATGACAAACACCCTTTAAATCTTTAATAAAAAAACCAGCTTCATGCTTGAGTGGTTTTCTTCCTTTGATGTCAGCGGTACCCACGTAGTCTTGGATCTGCAGTTCATAGGTCCCGCGTGGCCGATGCCCAGGTGACGCCAGATTTCCAAAATGTTCCTGTCGTGCCTTCCAGTTCCAGTAGCATAGACTGCTGTTTCTACGTTGGGTCTCGGCCTGGCAGTTCCAGGTTCGGCAGTTCCAGTCGATTCCCTTTTTCTTTGTAGTCTTCCATGGGGAAAGTACGCGTTCTCAATTTCACCTCGGGACCAGGCAGGTCTCTTTTCAAGCTCCGTGGAGCACCGACTTGCCGCAACCGACCTGGAGATCAAAGGGGCACCCGAAATTTGCCATTTATCTTCAGAACAGTTTTGAAAAGACTTTACCAGTACTTCTTACACAACATCGATCAGCATTACCGAGCCCGACTGCAACCCGCCATGGCGACTCCGTTTGGTGGCTGTGCGCCTGTCAAGATCAAGCAGGAACCTGGTGTTCCAATTAAACAGGAGCCGGGTGTCAGAACCGATATGCCCTCGATCCCATCAGCCTCCCGCAAAGATATCAAGATCAAACAAGAGGACTTCAAGGACAGATTTGGTGGTGATATTAACTTATATTCAATCCCCACGGCACCTCGCAATCAGAGCGGTAGTGCGCTCAAGCTGCACGACTCCAATAGCGTACGTATTTCCCCCCTTTCAGAGTTTTACATCTCCTATGGTAGCACTTGAAGCTGACCACATCGACCTTTAGTCCTTGCTGAATATCCCCAAGCTCAACCACAAAAGGCGTCGCTACTTCGGATCGTCCATCACTGTCTGTTCCCAGGCCTGGCGCTTCCGTGCTCACTACAACAAGTCACAGGGTAAAGTTGAAGTCACGATCACAGGATCTACACAGGGCTCTATCAGGCCGGATATTATGTTCGTCGAGCGAGAGATATTTCGCAAGCTGCAACAAGCAAACTTTCAGATTGAACCAGTTGGGTCTTTTGGAAGCTTACTTGGGATCAGGGCATGGAATGCTGGGTATGGCGGCCTAGCACTGTCGTTTACTGGAAAGATCAAGTTCCATGGCGGCGATCTGACCACGAAGGCCTCAATTCCAGTTCAACTGCGACAGAACTCATCGGCACAGAGCGCTGCGCAGAGCGAGCAAAAGGAAGTCACACCACTCTTCAAAAAAGAGGAACCCAGAACACACACGCCAACCGCCAACCTCTGGGCTTCTGATAACACCTCTTCAGCGCTCCTAGAGACAGCGCAAGTGGGTTCTCGGAATGTGGCTCAGAGAGCCGTGGGCTCGACCACACAATCTCACTCTACTGCGACATCCTCAGTACCCCCTGCATTTGGACAGCGAAACAACACCATTGTCGCCTCATCGGTTCCTATGTTTGGTTTTACTTCGGCTGCCCCACCGGTAGCAACCTCAAACAATGCCAGTCCAGTCAATCCCTTATGTAGTTTCGGTGCTTTTCAGGGGTTCGGCAGTACTTCTGTCAATGGCACGACTCCTAAAACCATCCGAGGCCCGATTTTTGGTTCAGTTCAACAGCCGCAGCCCTCAGTGGGACCCAGACAGTCAGTAAGCAGTAGTCCGACGTTGTCTACTCCCGACCTGCAGCAGCAGACTTTGAGCCAACAGCCGCAGAGCTTGAATTCGCAGAAACCAGCTGTTTTGTTTGGTTCTGTGGCCTCTGGTTCCCTTAGCTCCTGTAAGACATCCGACATTTCTTTGGGTGGTTCAGTGGTGGAGCCCCCTCCTCAAGATTTTACCGACAGCAGCTTGAACGAAAAGTCTTCCATGGTGCTGTTGCGCAGCCCTCTGGCACTTTCAACTTCCAGTGATGCCCCTGGTAATCCAGAGCATGACCATCAGGTGCTGGTTCTCCAGGCACCAGCTTTAAACCTTCATCCTGTGTTTGGTGCTAGCCAGGATAGTGGTTCTATGACTATAGCAACACATCTGGTCGAGATCCCGGCAAACAAAAACGCATCCGAGCCTTTGATTGGAGCAGTCTCTACAGTTGTAGATCCCAAGGTATCATCAGATGCCCCTCTTTGGAAATTCCATCCCATGTTTGGTGGACGACGATGTTGAACAACAGATCCAGACTGTTCTTTGTAATGTGTGTGCCCTGATGTCTGGATTTGGGAAGATCCTCTCTGTACACGTAATAGGCTTTGAGCTGGGCAAAAGTTGATGGCGGCAGTTTTTGGCAGAAAGCCGTAGCCATTTGGAAGATTTCCAACTGCAACCAGCTATGACACGAACTCCTTTTTTGGTATGGTTTTATTATTTTTTATCTTTATTTTTACGTCGGTGTAGACGTAATGTTGGGAAAGACAAAGGAGGTGAAAGTAGGAAGTACAAGGCGTTGTGATTCCTAGACTGACTTATAATCGCATGGATGTCGAACAAAACCTCATGTTTTCTGACCACTTCGGAAGGCAGCACAATGTACAATATGTGATGACAAATCTCGTTATGTCAAGAATACGTCAGACAAATTGAGGCTCCTGCGAATTACTTCTTTCTAAACTTATCTTGCAATACATTGTTCGCCGGCTGAAGTCAGCCCTTTCTTCTCTGTCCGCCTTTTGAGCCCAACAATAAATACTGCTTCAACTATAGACCTTACCTCCCACATTCATAATCCTGTGAAATGAGCACCTCAGACTGGATTCAGAGGATCGGTGGACTTTTTGGTCTCTGAAAGTAATGGAAACCTAGTCGGGTGCTAGTGCGTCACTTCCAGTTGTGCTATTATGCTCCGGGTGGCCACTGACCGCAGGAAGGTACCGGTCGCTCCTACTTCTTCTCGTCGTGAAGACCGCGACCTGGACCCCGCCCTTTGGATTCCCCATCTCTCTCGAAGTATTTTGAGCCTGGAATTAAGACCCTCTGAAATCTTGCAGTCTGCACTGGACACATTCCCCACCCCCTCCTTGATTCCGCTGATCGACCCGGAAAAACGTTTTGTCACGCACTTCACCAAAACCAATGCCGAAATCAGTCAAACCGAATTACGGTGATGACGTCGACGTCGATTGCAAAATTGAAGCTGAAAGCACTGACGTCGAGATAATATGGACTAGAAAAGTTCCAGAGAGACGCACATCTACGTCAAAGACCGAAACGACTCGCCGCTTCAAGGAATTTTCCGACATTGTCCAGGCCCGCACAATTCCGGTATCTCGTGGGCGCGGAGAAAAGAGAGAAGGCGGCCATCGTCTTTATAGCGACTCGATTTTTTCAGAAGAGAGGCGCCAGAACAGGACGGATTCGATGCTGGATCGCGGATCCAGAGACGAGCAGCCCTCGTCCCCTGCACGACGAGCCGACAGATACCCTTCAGGCCGAATGTCAGTTGACAAGTACCGGCCAGATGACGGTGACCGACGCCGCAGAGATAGGAGCCGAACTGGGCGACGCACAGAACGTGATGAGAGACTTGAGGACTTTGAAGACTTTCGAAGTGTGAGCCACCAACGCCGTGATCGCCACCGTAGCGGGCGACGGAACCGAAGCCCAGATAGGAATCGTGGCAAAAGTCGTGAAGGCCGCCGGAAATACCGAGACTCGGCGCACAACGAACGAAGGGGTAGGCAACAATCCGATCGTATTACAAGTCGCAGCAAGAGCAGAGACCACTACCGACGTCGAACGCACACTCCAGTCCATGTCCCTGCCAAGGTTACAAGACGACTCGAGCCCCGAGAGACACCCCCTTCGCAGCCCGGCCCCCAACTCGTGCTGGAGCCAGCAGTAGATGATAATATGCTCGATGGAGCATTGCATCGTACCAACAATGGCTTGCCCCGAGATTTCCTAAGTTCTTCGATCAATCTTGTTCCTGGGTGCTACGACCTCAACGACTTTGGAAAATCCATCATCGTCACCGGCGGTGGCCGCTCATATGAGACTCTGCAAACAGACGAGGGTACGATCCAACTTCCGCTGAGTGGTATCTGCGACTTTACTTTCCGTCCAAAGAAGATTCCCACCTCTGCCCCGGCCGCCTTGAACGAGAGAGGAAATCGAGAGATCCCAGTTACTCTTACATATTACCTCGATTACTCAACTCTCCACGGCAGTACTTGCACCGCGTGCGGAAGACAAGGCCACGAACTCGGACAGTGCGTCTACACAAGCGAGTCAGGCGATCTGAATGGATGCCCGTTCTGCAACGAATTTGCTTCTCATCTGCCCGAAGACTGTCCCCGATACGACAGCAACGAAGAGACAATTTGGATGCTCTTTGTGGTTCAGAGGATGGGAAAGAGTCACATTAGGACCAAGAGTGAGATGCTGATGTGGCCGAATGTTGTTCTGAGAAGGAAGTACCATTTGCATCCTGAAGAGGCGCCGCTGGTGTTTTATCCGCATTCGAGGACGTTTGCTATCAGCCAGTTGCAGAGACTGCCTGGTCTTTGCGAGGCGCATGATTATGGGTTGGAGCCGAGGAATTTGGTGGCTGATGATGATACGAGTTGTCGGGATGCGATTTTGAAGGGGGTGGAGCTTGATGTGCTGATTGAAGCTGGCGTAACGCCTTTTGGGAGGCATATGTATGCTGAGGTTGTTTGAGCGGTGTGGTTACATGCTTTTGTCTGGACTTGTGTGTGTCATTGTGTTTAGTCTTGTGTGTCCGTTCTCGAGTGGTTTTTGGGTTGGGGTGGGGAGGGGGAACACAAGTTTGTTTGGGGTAGGGTATGATCATGTATAATTATTTGTATGACACCACTCGCAAGCATGAGTAATGTCAGTTGATTTGTTCTCGTTCTCTTTCCAACAGGTTATCACTCATTATCTGGCTGTGGTTGTAGAACAGGGGCCTTGTTTACTTTCGTTCTGTGTCCAATCACCTGGGTGAAGCCAAGATACCAAGTGATCAATATGATTCCTGCCGGAGAACTTGAGGAGATTGAAAAGCATTGGCAAGAGGGGTTGCTGCAACGAGAATCCGAGATGCAACCAGCATGTTGCCCTCCTAAGGAGCCTTGCTCGTATTCGGATTCGTTTCCGGATTGGATTGGCTGAGTGTTGTGATTGGCTGATGGCTGCTCCGCCCCCTGAGCGTGTAAACAAGATATAAACTTGGTTGACGTCCAGCCTGAGATTTCTTCATCAATAGAGACGACGCACAGCGAAAAGTTTTACCTTTACAAACATACCTTGAAACTTTCATTCATTCATACAAACACACTTGGTCTCTTTTTTACTCTCCTCATTTCACAACTTTTTTCGTCTTTTTATTTTTTCTGATCTTGGAAGATCAAAAAAAAAACCATGGCACCATACACGGTCAAAGTCCACCCCTTATCATCACCGACCAACTTTTCCCTAACGGCATACGAACGCATCATCTCCCTCAATGGCGGCGGCGGCAGCAGCGGCGGCACATCCTCCTCCTCATCTCCTGCGTCTCAGGATACATGCAAGAATGCATTAATTTACATAGGCGGCCTAACGACAGGTCCACACACGGGCGGCGACTCGGACGATGTCAGTTTTCTCGCCGAGATGTTATCCCGCCACCACCACTCGCAGCCGGAGAAAAGGCTGGGGTCATCATCATCATCATGCTGCTGGACCCTGTTTGAACTGAGGATGAGGAGTTCGTACTCGGGTTGGGGGTACTCGAGTTTGAAGAACGACGTGGAGGATTTGGGTGTCTTGGTGAAATACTTGAGGGAGGAGTTGGGGAAGGAGAGGGTTGTAATGATTGGGGCGTCTACTGGTTTGTCAATTTTCTTTTCCCCTGCTTTTCAGTTATTATTTCATGGGTTAATATGCTAATTTTGTGTGTTTAGGATGTCAAAATTGTCTAGAGTATACCGACGCCACCAAGTACAAAGTTCCGCCCGTGGATGGCTTCATCTTGACCAGTCCCGTTTCGGACAGGGAGGCGGCAGCGTTTTTGTTCATGAGCAAAGAGGAGCTGGAAGAGAGCGTGAAGATTGCAAAGGGGTTCGTGGATGATGGAAAAGGGGAAGAGGTGATGATGCCGAGGGAATATCTGCCGGCTATGTTTTGGAGTGCGCCTATTAGTGCGTATCGGTGGTGGTCACTTGCTGCTGTCGGGTGAGTAACCTATGATCTTTTTGCCCTACCTTGCTCATGGATGGAATCGAGTTTTTGCTGATCGGCATTTTAAAGGGGCGACGATGATTACTTTTCGTCGGATCTGACGGATGAACGGATTAAAGAATTGTTTGGGAGGGTTGACAAGCCGTTGCTTATCCTGCCAGCTGGGGAGGATGAGATGGTGCCGCCTGACGTAGATAGGCAGAGCCTGCTGAACCGGTGGATTGCGGGGTGTAATCAGGGTGTCGTCAGTGAGTTTTCAGGGTTCATTCCTGGGTCGGGACATGTTGTGTCCGAAAAGCCGGCGATGGAATGGGTGGCTGAGAGGGTTCGGAAGTTTTTGGCTCAGGTGGAGGTTGCATGATGTGCTGATGTGGAAATCACAAACCTTGTTTGTAACATTGTCACCATATAGCTATCAATTTTTCTTTCAGGTTTCTTTTCTTTTTTCCCCCACTCTAGGAAATGCGCTGCTAGGAAATCTTCCGAGAGGATTGAATTTTTTGCGCAGAATTGGAAAGAGCTTGGGAATCTTTTAGGAACGGCATGCGTATGGGAGATGTTGTATAGGACTTTATGTATATGGAATCTTTGATCATCTAGCCCACTGACTGTATGTAAATGAATAGGATTGGTTAGTGAGTTGATTTGCAATGAGTATATAAAAAAACGAAAATATTAACAGCCTCACTCACTGTGGAGAACTGAGACAGCGATGTACTATTCGTCTGACTACGCTAATCAGCACCACTAACGGAGGGCTTGATAACAATCGCCTTAAACAGCCGGCATGGCTTAGTGGTATAGCGTGGCACTTGTATTTCAAGAGCATGCCAAGGTCCTCGGTTCGATTCCGATTGTCGGCATTCTTTTTTGCTTACACTTTTGTGTCTCAATTGATCTCGGGGGACTTGTGAACTTTATAAAGATTCATTTCATCAATTTTTTCAAGTTGTTGGGAATTCCAAAAAAACAAAAAAATGAACTTGGCTCATGGCCATTTTATAATCAATTCCATCTAAATGCAGGACAATCGCTGGCTCTCCGAATGCAAGTTATGTACACTTCCCTTTCTCCTCGATCCCATTCACACATTTATCTCCTGCATCTGCTTTCAACTCTCTGAAGCAAGCACTACACTACTTCCCCTATGCATGCATCATTCGACTTTTTGTACCATCTAAACCGTATTATACCGCGCTTCTTCTCCCCTCAGCTTTTTCGCCCGCTCCTGTCTTTGCTTGTTCTGTTTCCACTGACAGTACCACATGATACTCAACGCGATCGAAATTACCACGACTGGTATGCCGACTGCCAGAGCGATGACGAGGGCTTTTCTCGGGTGTCTGTTTTCTGAGTCACTGTCGTGACGAGGAACAATGTCGTGGAGCGATTGCATGATGCTGTTTGTTTGTTTGTTTGTTTGTTGGCGCGTCGTGGTTGTTGTGGTAGGTTGTTTTTGGGTTTTGAGTGGATCTCTGGCTTGGGTCGTGATTATTTATGTTTGTTTCAACTTTGTTTTGGTGTTTTTTTTGTTGGTGTTGCGACTTGGACAAGTTCCTTTAAAGAATTGCGATAATATTTTTTAATCTTGAAGATTTAAAAAAAAAATTAAAAATTTGGTTTGCAAGCTCCTACTAGTGAGTATAATAAAGATATAAAAAAATACAATCAAAGAAGGGTTATCAAGTTTATTTATTTCAAGACGGAACTTTTGTTGAGTTTTTTCAAGTTCCAAGTTTAATTATACCCATCCATCCATCCGCCTTGCAGAACCGCCTGCAAGTCTGCCCTGAACCGCCTCCCTCACCAACAAAAAAAAAAGGCCCAAAGCTGACATACACTCCACAGGTACTCCGCGTGTAGGTAGATCCGTAAAAACTATACCAACACCATCACACCGTTACCGATTTAAAACCCCTGTTTTTTTTCAAGTATACCAACCCCTCGATGTCTGTTGCACAACACCGCCATCATCATTATTTCTCGAATATGCCGGCGGCGGTTCCGTCACCCCTTCAGCGTTTCCCATCTTTGCTGCTGCTGCTGCCGTTGTATGATTTCCCGTATACCCTTCATTCACAGCCCCGCGGCCATTCCCAACCTCAACCCCATTCAAGTTGTTGTTGTTGTTGTTTCCGACGACCCCATTATTGGCATTGGCATTGGCATTCGCATGATACCCATACCCATACCCGTTTCCATTTCCATACTCATACCCATGATACCCCGCCGCCTCGGCCTCCCTCCTCAACCTCCCAAACGTCACCTCCCTCTCCGCCTTCTCGGCTTCGTACCTCATTCTCTGCCTCTTTATCCTGCGATTTCGGCTGAACCCTAACAGGATGCATAAAAGCAGAGCGGGGACGAGGACGCAGGGGACTATGATGGCAAAGTTTCGGCGGTAGGTAGTGTTGCTTCTGTATGATGATTGTCTGGGTTCGAGCTGTCGGATTATATTCGGTGATGGAAGGAGGTGGTCACCGAGGAGGAGGTGTGGTAGGGTTGGCATTGTTCAGTTTGTTGTTGTTGTTGTTGTTGGTGGTGGAGGCTGTGCGTTTAGGTGTTTTTTATGTATGTTATGTTGTATGCACGTAAGAATTTGGCAACAGCAGAACTAATAGATTGTATAAGGAACTGAATATTTTTGAGAAACCCTGACGGGAGGGGGTTTGATGCCAAAATTATGTCCCAGAAAAAAAAAAAAGATGAATTTGCCTCGACGTAACACGAACGAGAACAGAAAACTCCATTAGAAATATTATTATTATTTCGTACACCGCTATGCCCTTGGCAGGGCTCGTCGGTCCCTCTACTGCTATTTACACAAGGAAAACCGTACCTTAACGGCC
>MU867107.1:264976-303111 GCA_033725935.1 Cladorrhinum sp. PSN259 | reverse complement strand
AGAAGCTGAACGGGCGTATAAATAAGAGAAATAGGCATAGGAAAGTGTGAATTGGGCGTGTACCGCGCTAACAAACGTTCAAGCATTAGATTGTACATATGCTTGGTTTCCTCAACCCAGCTTTAGACCCGAATGCCAGTCTTCTTACCTTCATTCTGCCCTCCATTTCGACAAGGCTTCACCTAATGATTCGCTCTCCATATTCCTGCTGATACGGAGCTGAAGCCACACAACGCAGCTGCTACAAGGCTCTGCCAGAATAGTAGAGAAAAGACGAGGCTCGCAACAAACTATTGACGTGACTGCATCATCACGTTCATCCCGAGCTGGGCATCGAAGAAAAATCGGCAGATCGACATCCCGCTGCAGTGAGCTGAGCAATATCTGATGATCGGGTGATGGCACCTAAGAATGCAACGACTCGTCTTCTGATGTCGTGGTTTCGCGAGGATGAGAGTGAAGAATCGCGATCGCGGTATCTCTTGGTAATATACATATAGTGCTTTCGTGGTGTGGTATACTGTATCTTTGCCATAATGTCCAGAAAAACCGTGGGAGAAGGAAAAAAAGAAGGGCTCAACACCACACACCTCCTTCCCAAGTTCATCGATTTGGTAACGACGGAAAGAACTCACCGGCATTTAGACGCTCTCGGACTTCAGATACGAAGGCCGCCGCCTGCTTTGTGACAAATTAAATTATTAAAATTCGCTATCAAAACCTGGAAACATATTATCAAAATAACAGCCGGAATCGCTATGCCCCTCTTTTTCACTTACAAAAAGCTCCCCCGGTTGAAAATTTCATCACGAACTCCCCAAAATCCTAGAATAAGCATCCTCAACTTCCCCAGCCAACTCCAGCAACGCAACGATAACAATCTGATGCGTCAAATTAGGCAACCGATCCCTGTGCAATCCAATCCACTCCAAAGGCGGTGTAGCTTCTCCCATATCCCTCAACTGGGGAGTCTCGATAACAGGAGGCTCCAAGGCAGTATACTCATATTTACTCTGAGGCACCTTAACTTCCGCCGTGATCTTGTTATTAACCCCTTCCTCTCCCTCCTTCTTCTCGGCTCCTCCCGTAACTTTAATGGCTGTGACGTTGGGAAGTTCCCTGCCCCAAGTTGTCGCCAGGGTCTTGGTATGATTGGCCCACATGCCCCTGATATAGCTGATGCGGCTGTAATTCCACCCGACTTCGACTTTGCCTTCAAACGCTGACTTGAAGATGTAATCAATGTGTTTGGACTCGGGATGTTGCCACGTTTGCATCACCGCTTCCACTTGAGGTACTTTGAGAATGGTGCCTCCTCGTGACCCGGTGGCGCTTTGGACTACATCTTCGACTGACAACTCGCTCAGAGTTTTGGTGGGGGCTCCAGAAGCTGGTGCGCGTACACCAGCCAGACCAATGCGGAGTTGACCGAGTGTCAGGCCGAGAATGCTGTGTATTCTGCCATCGTCAATGATGGAAGCAGCAAAACGCGCTTGAGCATTCAATGCTTCCATCTTAAACACTTGATGATCAGAGAAAGTACTTGGAAAGATACCAAGGTTGAGTGCCCTGAGCGTAACGACTACGTCTGTATCCAAAGATATGGGAGACTTGAGAATGGGGTCCCCTTGGTCCGAATGCGGGGATGACTTGATGCTCAGGCGCTGGATCACACCAGCTGGGGCAGCAACAGACTTTCGCTTCATGTAGCGCTCGATTTCCTTGAGCGACGTCTCAAAGTTTGCTTTCCGCTCCTGGACTAGCCGTTGGAAGGCCTGGTACATGGCGATAGCCTGAGCGGCAGAAGTGGTTGTGCCGAACACCTGAACTGCCTCGCCGTCAAAGATGGCCACCAGCCTATCTCCGTTCCCATCTCGGCTGCGTCGAACATTATACATGAGAAACTCCAAAGACGTAATATCGGCTACAAGGAAGGCTTGGTAGTCAAAGGCACCCTTGACTCTGAATTGACTGAAGCTAACAGATGCCTGGATCATGGGTGTCTCGTTGAGGGCTTGCTCTCGCTCGGGCCACTCGATGGAAGTGCGAAGCCTAAAATCTTGAAGAGTGACGAATCCGCTCATGCGGCCAGTGCTCTCAATACCTATCATCTTGAAGCCAAGGCAAAGATTCTGTTCCCAATCAGACGTCTTCTTTGACGAGATCCAGAAATTCTCGATAGAAAAGGTAGATTTGCCTAATGCCTGTCCAAGATCCACATTGATCTTGAGAGACGATATAGCAACGCTGGCAGTCCAGGGGAATGCAGCCGTTCTCGCAACTTGTTGGTAACGCTGTACTAAGTGGCCTTGTGATGTCTCGGCCGCCAGCTTGGCAATAGGAGGAGGTGATTGGTTCATGATGTCCCTCGGTAGCCAAATCTCACGGAATAACATAAAATCTTGGAGCTGTTTGGCATTGACCGAGACCTCCATGGGACTGACTTTCAATATAGCTGATACACCACTGGTTCCGCTGACATGCTTGCTGTTCAAGAGCGACAGTACGATTGTTTGAACCCTGAAGCTTCCAGTCGATTCTCTCGAGTAAACATGTTGCACCGATGCTTGCAAATTCGTAAAGTTTCCTGAGATCGCGAAGAAGTTACCATGGTCCATTGAGCGAACGGTATTGACTGTAAAATACACATCCTCAAAACTGGCGGTTGCTGCCACTCGGGCGATAGGCTGGCAACTCAGTGAGAATTCCTGCTTACAGATACGAAGGCCGAGATTGAGCTTCATCCGGCCGAGGACTGTTGATGGATCAGCAGTGAGGATGCTATCTTCCTCGGGCAATTTGACTCTGGCAGCAAGGTCTTGTGCCTGCGTCTGAACACTTGACTTGGGCTTATCATCACGGCTGCTGACCACCTGCTTGATGCTGTTGCTGATATCAACGACCAAGGGCACAACAGAAGGGTAGAGAATGTTGCTCGAGGCGTCGATCTTGACTTCGGCATGGAGAGAAGGATCATCTCTACCATTGTCCTTGTACTCGACCTTCCAGGCAAGGCCGGGAGAACGCAGGACAGTGCTACCGGAGGCTTCATCCTGACCCAGCTGGCCTTGTCTGGTGGAAGTCCCGGGCCAAGCTGACCTTGTAGCCGATACTAAATCATCGGGTACCTTCTTGCCTGTGAGATGGACAACGGCCCCGTCAAACTCGGCATCGACAAGCAGGGAGTCAAGTCGCTTGCTGCCAAATATGCTCTTTGGCTTCATGGTTGGAGACTTTTCAGGAGTCGCTGCCTGTGGTGAAGCTATAACGGGATTCCAGTTTTGAGAGGCTTTTTGCATGTTCTTGAGTGATAAGCCAATCGAATCATTGAGGTTCGCAGCGGGTACTATGAAGCCCGAAGTCAAGCGCAAATCCAGCCCCTTTCCAATAGCCTGGAATGCCAGACGTCGAGAATCAGCCTTCGACTTATAGGCGACCTTAAGAATAATCTCAGGCAGCAAAGCCGAGTTTGGTGAACGGAGCTTCTTATCCTGTAACGGGCTCACCATCTGGAGCTGCAGGTTCTCGATGGTCAGCCCAGCTGACTGCCGGGTATGCGTTCCAAACTCGATTCTCTTCAGGGATAGAACAAGATCTTCTTTGCCGTGCATCGGGTTGTCGTCCGGACTGCCGACAAGCCAAGCAAGCTGAATGTTACAGATTTCGAACGTGTAGGTGAACGAAGATAAGAACGTGTCGATGATATCTGTCTCTTCTACCCCTTCCTCATCCGAATCACTGATAGTAATTCGCGGCTTGGACTGCCTAAGCTTTCGAAGATATTCCAGCTCTCTTGTGGTGTCAAGGTCTTTGATCTTGTCCCCCATGTAACCGAGCACATCAACGACAGTGGCCACAGTATCAGGAGAAAGGTTGACCTCAAATGCGTCACTGACGACGTTGAAGAATCTCGTGTCTTTGCCATCCTCACCAGGCCGCGAAGAAGCCGTGACCAGAGCCCCAAATGCAAGATTACCGCATGACCTCATCAGTTCATCCGTGCCCTTCTGAATCTCGAAAGCAATATGGCGCAGATTGACATTGAATTCAGGGTAAGTTAAAATTGGGCCGTGTTGTTCGATTCGATTCGAGAGGCCAAGATGAATGCTATCAAGCGCAAATGATATGTGGGCAACAGGCGCTGTCTCTGACTTCAACGGACTGTGACCAAAGACCTCCAGCCCAGCAAAAGTCAAGTGAATTCCGTATGCCAGAATATCAACCTCTTGGTCCTTGGGCGTCGAGGACACTCCCTGCGGCGCGAATCCGACAACCTCTCGAATATGTTCCTGGATAATCTTGCCCTGCTGTTGAAGCTCATTTATCGAGTTTGAGACCTCGGGCCGATTCAGGGCAGAAAGAAGGCTGTAAACTGCGGACGCATCAAGTTGCACTAGCTCCAGCGATGCGAATATACTAATTGAGTGCTCTCCTGGCTCGATATGACTGATGACTCGACCGTTGGTTGGGGGAATTTGAAGGAGAGAAATACTTCTAGAAACGTTGTTAACCTTGATCTGTATGTCGTGTGAATTTTCCTTGATATCAAAATCAAAAATGAGCTCCTTGCCAAAGTTGGCTGCTACTGCTGCTCTAGAGACAGTTCCATGAACGGTGTATGTGAGAGAGCGGAGCAAGGGTATGCAGACGGTATATTGGTCCATGAATAGTGCGGCGTTAACCCTGAGAGCGGACAGACGATCGACCATTTTCTTGGATGGTGAAGTAGAAGTAAGTGAGGACGACGGGAACTGGTGTTTGAATTTGTGCAGTTGGGCAAACTCATCCTGGACCAGCAAATCAATGACCTCTGCCAGCGTGATGGGGTCTTGTCTCACAGCGAAATTCAGATATTTACTGCTGGCCGTTATTTTGATGGTGTGTGAGTCGGTGGTCTTGGTAGCTTGCAATTCATGCGATACAAATACACTTGGCTTTTCCAATACGAGCTTTGCCAGCTTCTGGTGATGGCTTCGAAGACTCGAGCTGACTGAGTCACAGCCAAGAATTACGTTGGTGTCAAGCGAGTTGCTGGTACCCCGTTTGGCCAGTAATGAGATATTTGCTCCGTTACAATATGATTCTGAGGATATGTTGATAGCATCCAGGATGAGGGCACCACGACCGAGAGAGAGGACGCAGTGAACAATGTGCTCCGATAACTTTGATGTTTCGATCACAGAAGGGGCGTCGGGTTTGGTAGACTCATCGGGGGACATTGACTGCATCTTCTTGGCCAACTTCAGAATGCTATCTGCGAGCTCGCACAACTCCCAGTTCAAACTGGTTGAAGCATCTCCACAATAGAGATTAACAAGAATAGTCGGATTACACGTCCCATCTGACGGCTCTGGCTGCTTTCCCGAGACAGGCTGGTTGATCTGGACCCGAGCGGTCAAGTCCAGGATAGTGATCTCGTTTTGTTTGGGACCTGGGTTCAGTGCGAGCTGTAACTGATTGATCTTCGACACAGCCAGAATGGGGATGCTTTGAGCTTCTGGTTTCCAGAGGTCAGGTGCCCGTCCAAACACGAGGCTGAGAAGAACGCTTCCGCCGACGTCCTCCAAATCCCAATTTCGCCATCGTTCGAAGGCTGAGATAACCTCTTGTCTCAACTGGGCTGGGAGGGCAGGGGCCGGTTTGAAGCAATCCAGCTTTATCTGGTATCCTTCTGTAAGGGCGAGTTCTTTCCACATCTGCCGGAGGCGCATAATGAGTTTCCACGAGTCAAACGTTCGCAGATGTTGCGATGCTGATCGCAGAACCGCAGATGGCCGTATTAAAAAGGATGGATCAGGTACTCGTTGGCCGGAAGTGACGAGTTGCTTGACCAGATTTTGAACCGAGGCCTTTTCCTGAATAGATACTTGGCCAAACAGCTTTCCAATATCGGATCCAAGAACCCCGGCACGTTGGACGAGCGATGCCAAATAGTCCACCTTTTCAGACGATGTGCTGCTCTGAACGTTGCCAACCTCAACATCGAGATAAGTGACATCCCTTGTCCCCATCGAGGCCACAATGTTCTCAATACGCGCCATGGCAGCGGCCTGGGATGTCTCTGTATCACGGAATCGTTCTGCCGCGGAGAGGGCGACAGAGTCTAGACTCATGTGAAAGGAGTTGCGTGATTCTTTCGACTCGGGCCTGAAAGAATCATTCCAAGTTGTTTGAGTCCTGGTCGCCAAGACTAACTTCGTGGCGGCAACATCATACTGGTCTTGCTCATCCATAGGTTGAGCCAGAGCATCAGGGTCCGAAGAATTGATGAGACGTAAGTTGGCATGTGGTAGTCTCACGAGCAGATCACTAATGCGCCCTTTAAGAGCATGATCTTTCTGCATATCGAGGATCTCTTTGATGGAGTCCATTTGTAGATTATCCAGGATAACATCAGGATCAGATGGTTGCAGGGAGGTCAAAAGTGCAGCTACGTATCGCAGTGATGTGGGATTGCAAAATGCTGTCAATCCCGATGGCAACTCGAGTATGACGCTTGAGTGAGGAAACTCTTCGCCCAGAAGTCCATCATCAATATCGTCCAGACTGAAATCGATCGAGTCGAAGGCAAACTCATCCTCAAGATCCCTCTCCACACTCTGCATCATGGCTTCTCTGTGGCTTGGCTTCACATTCTCAAGGGGGAAGTATGGCGCGAAGTACTGGCTAGAGAAGGCCACAGTATTGTGAACGATGTCTTGTCGCTCTGAGTTATCCCCGGCCGCGCTATAAAAAGCGGAGTGTCGTGTGGAGGGAGAAAGCTCGCGTCCCTGCAAGGACGAGCCACTTCTGTCGCCAAACTTCTGATTTGGGGTAGCCTGCAGAAAACGATCTGGAAGCTTGCCTTTAGAACTTTCTTGCCTCGAGTGGAAAGGCTTGACGATACTGCTTTGCATGGAGCTCGTCATGGACAAGAAGGAAGACTTGTGACGTAAGCCTCGAGATCGTTTAGATGTCCCCTTCGAATTCAAGGATGACTTGTCATCTCCAATATCACTCATAGATGTAGGCATAGGTACTGACGGGACGCTCTGCGCAGGCCGATCCACCTGCTCGGAGACCACGTCGTCAATAGCCCCAGCGAGTGCTAAAAACGGGGTTCTGTGTGTGCGTTGGTCATGAAACTGGACTAGCTCCTGCTGGAGCTTTCTTTCCTTGGAGAAGTTGGCTTTACGTCCGATTATAGACAGGCGAACACTGGTTTCTACCAGCGCGTCAGTTTCGACGGGATGTTGTGGACGCGTCTTGAATCTGGTGGCCGACTCCGCATTAACGCAGGACAATTTGATATCTGGGATCGAGATATCGGCTCGCCTAGAGTAGTGTGATCGAGCCCAGTCATGATAGTTGACATCGATGCCCCCCGTCTGGATAAGAAAGGCAGCCTCCTCGACATGGACCCAAAGTCGTACTGAATGTAGAAACACTTTTAGGAACGTAACGTCATAAACCAAAATTGAAGAAAGGGATACCAGTGCGTTCTCTTCATCATCAAAGGTGAAGGCAAATACCTTCCCGGCACTCATGAGTGTGGTAAGAAACTCCGTAGTACACTCACCCGTCACTGCTCCCACGGAGAGGTCCCAGTTACACATATAGGTGGGTTCTGTTGGAGGTAGACCAAAAAGCCGATGGCCGTAGACATTTAGGCCATCAACAAACATCTGCGTGCTCGACGTCGCGCTAATGGGCGTTTCGGCGCCTGATTCGGCATTTCCCAGTGATAAATTCAGGGGCGCAATGGTCAAGTCCATGTCCATGTAGTAGTTGGTGAAGCGGAGATCTAGAGCAAGATTCGCAGTGTCGAATTCGATGTGACGTTGAGAAGAGTAGAGGTTAGCCGGAAGAAGTATTTTTGGATCATCCGCCCTCATGCTGAGAATAATATCCAGATCGTTCGACTTCTTAGGAGGCGTTCTATTGGCTAAATCAGCCTCTGGATCCGCCTCTTTCAAGCGTAACATGTCCTGATGTTCTTCAAGTGTTCGAAAATGAATGTTTTCCCCAAAGTAGTTGTCTTTGGCTGTCAAGAGATAGCGAATCAAAAAACCGTGCAGGCTAAAAACTGGCGACTGTCCTGCGATGTTCAATATGAGAGTATCGATATTTGATGGGGATGTCGTTGCATTGTACTGATAGGTACCATCAATAATGAGGTTCTCAAACCGGCCAACCTCTTTGGAGGTAAGAAATGCGGCCTGCGTGTTCCATGGCGGCACATGAAGGTCAACAGACGCGGTGTCTGCACGGATATCGAATGGTATCTCGTTACGCCTTGGCCTGAAATTATCCATCGAAATGCATGTTGTTAATTTCAAGATCGGGCTTGAAATCACGAGATACGTGTTATCCTCCAGGTCAGCAGGGTTGTTGACAATGTTGGCGTCGTTTAGGTTCAGGAACAGCCGCACATTCTGCAGTTGCAGATCCATATGATACTTGAAGGGGGTGAAGACCAAGTAATCAGTTGGAGGTCCACTTGCCCAGTCATCCATAAGGTCTGTGAGGAGGAAGATGTGATCTCGCAAGAGGAAAAGCGACAGATCGTCGCTGGCTATGTTGAAATGCCATTGCCGAAGTGCATTCCAACGTAATGGAGTACTGAGATCGCAAGAGATTCTTTGTCGGCCAGACTTCCAGAGTATTTCGTGGTTTATGCTACTTGAAATTTCTGCGCTGGGAAGATCTACATCCAAAGCATTGGCGTATCCCAGAATCCCAGCCGTCATGTCCATTGAATACGTGATGGTTGAATCAGCCGGGACCCTGATATCAAGCCAGCCGTGTGGACGTTGATGTACATCGGCCAACTGGTCTGATTTCTTCGATCTCCCACGTTGTTTTCGACCATTCTGGCTGTGCGCCTTGTTCGGGTCGGGCTCTTTCCCTTTCCAACGCCAGTTTTTCGACTCCTCTTTGGTCGGGACGCGAATATTTATTGGAGCTTCTACCACTTCCATATAAAACTTGAATTGAGTGGGCACCCTGTACGCACCTGGAGGAAGGCTACTTGCTGGGACGGCATCTTTGCAGAGACTCGGAACAAACGTCCGCTGAAGATCAGCTCGATGACGATCTGCCCAAGGCCCATAGTTGATGGAACCCCCCTTGATCGATAAGCGGATCGCCCATGCAGGAGGCACATCACCATTGATGTTGTTCGAGAGGGTCTGGGAAGCCTTTTCTTGTGCAGACACCGACACGCTTGGGACCACACTGGGGACGTCCCAAAATATAGTTAACGAAGCCTCCGGGCTGTCCAACAGGACGGGTACCGCAGCGTACTCTGTCGACACCCATCTTGATTTTTGATCTTCAGCATCATCAGATAAATAACGCGAGAGACCTTGCCATTGACCTGCCCCCGGCGCGTGGCTTGCCGCAGTCCCGATGCCCCTACTTGAGGGAGAGAATGATTCGACAGAGTTATTCCAAAACGGTATCAATCCCCTCATGCCCTCGCGTAGCCGTCTTCTTTGGGTGCGTAGAAACGATCGAGTAGGCGGGACCAGTGGCTCTTGGGAGGTTTGCTTCTCCCTGGCTGCACGCTCAGCTTGTTCTTCTTTAAAGTCCAAGTTCTCCTTCATTTCAACCAATGGGTGCTTGAAGTTGAATCGGAAATACTGGCGGTAGGGGTCCGGCGTACTGGTCTCAGAAGCATCAACTTCACCCGACAGCATCTCTGTCTTGACAATCAACACGGCCTTGGTATTTTCGTTGCCCACAACCAGAGCTGCTTGTTTACACTCCAAGTGTATTGGGAGAATTTGTAAGAACAACGGCAAGTCTTCAGGTGCTTCTGCTTTGCCACAATCACCACCAACCCTTTCATTATCAGACCCTGACGATCGCACACTAGGCGGGCGGATTCCTTCTTTGATCTTGCCATCAGCATCCTGTGAATAACTTGGCCGAGCATTGCTGGTTGATATACGAGCAGTTGAAGAACTCCTCGATACGTCTGACCGTTTCGACCGTCTCCTGCGCAGATGGGTTGGAGGTGCCGGCGCCACCCCCTTATCCCCCGTCCCCTTGTTCACCTCTTCCGAGCCATCTCCAGAATCAGTAAGACCGGTAAGGATCGAGTCGTAGGCCGGACTGCGGTTGTATATGAACCACTCTAATCCACGAAGCGAGACGTTGATTCGACATGGCGTTTTATCATCCTGGTGCTTCCGCTTCCCATTCTTGATATCCACTTCGCGAACCCTCCGCAACCAATATACCCAGGTAATGTGACCATTCTGAACCAAAATCGTTTCGTTGTCGCCGTAGTATCGAAGACCCGTGAAGAAGATACGGCCGGCGAGTAGGGAAATTTGTAGGGCCTGGATATCGATGTAAACACGATGTTGATGCCATGTGTATGTCCTTATTCCCCAGGAAACGATCGATGCGAAGACCCTGTTAAAGTACAGTAAAGAGAAGACGGATCTAGGTTGCTGTAAGTACAAATAAACGAGGCATCTATATCGGGAATCATAACTTACAAGGCACCGCATCCAACAAGTATCCCTAGGAACGCTCTGAAAGCAAAATAATCAGCCATGGGCCGTCAAAGTGTCAATTGATTCGAACAAGCATACGCGTTGAATTCCGAGCTACCATCGAAGAAACCCGCCATCTTGAGTAATGGACCGGAGAAGGCTCAGCGACTACCGTTGACCGCAGCAGCCACCGCGAAGCTAAAAAGAAACCCCAAAATCCAAGTTGCGCCGTCCTCCATAACGTCGGGAGAAAAAAAAGGGGAAGGAATCTATTGCATTGCCAAGAAACAAAAAAAGAAAACGGGAAAGAGACCCAAGTTACACAATTCTTTGAAAAGTCTCAAGAGTGAACAGAAATGGTCCAAAAAAAATAAAAAATAAAAAGTCAAAATGTTATCACAAGATGCGAGAAAGGATCCAAAAGGAGCAGGAACAGTCAAAACTCACTAAATCATCAAAGAGACCGTGCGTGCGTCACCGCTCCACTGCCCCCAATTGGCCCGGGGAGTTTGGAAACATTGATCAGAGAAAATCTTGGCAGACAGCGGCTCCCTCCACTGAAACGAACGACCCGCCACTTCGGGCGGTTATCCCCGCCCCCAAACAACAGGAGCTCCCCGTCATCCTGCAGCTACATTATCTGGGGGGTCTGGACCTGGAACATTCCTGGTCGTCGTCATCTCCAAACACACCTCTTCCTGGAGCTTGTTCTCCACCACCATGGTCTTTACAGCTTGAGGGAGCTGGCCTTTTTTCTTCTCCTCTTTTTCACAGGAGCTTGCACTCAATCTTACAACTGGCTCGCCCGTGACCAGCTATCGACAAGATGACAGGAGGCACAGGTCGCAGGTTTGAAGCGGTCATGACCGTTGTCGCCGGTGTCGCGTCGATTGTTGCGACACTGCTTTCAGTTGTGTATGCAGCTCCTAATCCCCATGTCCATCCCAACCACGAACCCTGGAAGCTGACTCGCTCATTTACCTACCACACAGCTCAATATGGCTCCAAACGTAGGGAAGCTTCGAATCGTACTCATCTTGACTGTTGTACCACTAACACAGGAACTGATACAGCAAAAACTACCGAAAGCCACTTCTGCAGCGATATGTAGTCCGCATCCTCCTCATGGTGCCCATATACTCGATCGCTTCGTGGGCAAGCATGGTCTCCCGAACAGCGGCTTCCATCCTGGACCCAATACGAGACATCTACGAGGCCTTCACAATATACATCTTCTTCCAGCTCTTGATCAACTATCTTAGCGGCGAACGAGCTCTTATCATCATGACGCACGGCCGAGAGCCTGTCGACCATCTCTGGCCCATGAACTATGTTTTGTCTCCCATCGATATCTCGGATCCCCACTCATTCTTGGCCATCAAGCGTGGTATCCTGCAGTACGCATGGCTGAAGCCGGTCCTCGCTCTCGCCACCATCATAATGAAGGCCACAGGCACATACCACGAGGGAACTATCAAACTGAACTCAGGTTATTTCTGGAGTGGCCTTATTTACAACGCCAGTGTCACTGTCTGCTTGTATGCGCTCGGCTTGTTTTGGGTCTGCATGCTTGACGACTTGAAGCCGTTCCGTCCGGTACCCAAGTTCTTGTGCGTCAAACTCATCATCTTTGCATCCTATTGGCAAGGTTTTGCCCTGGCAATTCTGGTTTGGCTCGGCGTCATCCCCGATAAAGTAGAAGGCTTCACCCCCGACAGCCTTGCCGCGGCTATCCAGGACTTTTTGATTTGTATAGAGATGCCGGCATTTGCCATTGCCCATTGGTACGCTTTCTCATGGCATGATTTCGCCGACAATAGGATTGCCTCGGCAAGGATGCCAGTCCGTTATGCTGCGAGGGATGCTTTTGGAATTCGAGATCTTATTCAAGACACCAAGGAAACATTCTCGGGAGACAAATACGGCTATCGTGTGTTTGACTCTGGGGACAAGATCATGGCGCATGAAGCCTCCGGATCGCGGTTGGCGAGAATAAAGGCAGGAATGCGGTACGAGAGGGGAGGAAAAGGAAAATACTGGATCCCCAGACTTGACGAAATCAACTCAACGACACCACTTTTGGGTGGCAATGGTGGGCCGAGTAGTAGGAGAAGCGGCTCACTGTCCCCGCATGTCAACGACCTAGATGAGTTGATTCTTGACCCGGATGAGGAACTTCTCTATGAGAACGCCAGAAAGCTTGAGTACGGGGATTACAACGTAAGTATCGATAACCCATGCCTTGACGGCACCTGTTTCTGACCTTTCGTTGCTCAGTATCCTGTTATTACGGCTACCAAGCCAGCAAGCGAACGTTTCATGTCACCGCATCCGAGCATTTACCAACACACTCCTACAGGGAGCTTTTATCAGCGGTCTTCTTCGAGCTCCTCTCCATCCCTTAACCCCGATGCGCCACTGGAGAGGAGGAAGAAGTTAGCACCAGATGGCCCACAAGCAGGAGTGGATGATAAAAAAGGAAAGAAAAAGGCACGCACTGGAACCAAAGGTTCCAGTCAAACGGGTGACGGGGGCGCCGACCCTCTTGAGATTGCTTATGGACCAGTTATTGGGACCCACACTGAAATTGCAGAGGACGATTTCAAGGTTGACACTGACAGTGGACTTCACAAGCCTCAACACCAGGACTCACAGCCCCCGCGGAGCTCTCCGCTCGCGTCTAATGATGATCACAGCCCAGTGCACGAAGACGGTGCGCAGTGGGAAAGAGATGATAATGACAACGAATACAACTCAACCCCCAGATACGGCACTGGCAGCGAAGAGGAATTTGGAAACGTTTGGGGGCGATGATGTCAGCAGGACTGGGTGTGTCTACACTTGGCGATTCTCGTTTTGATACCCACATCTTGTCATTTTAAGCAGGTCATAACTATGAAGGACTGATGAACATACGTATGGATAGTTTGGAGCATTGCACTGGAGTTGGTTTTATTGGCACATGATATATATAGCAGGCGTAGCAGTGTATACCGGATGCTACATATTGCATATTCATTTTACAAATAACTTTCTTCGAGGCCCATCGAAGGTATCACTGCATGTTTTTGACATGAGGATTGTTTACACTCCCCCTGAGTTGCGTGTAACCCCCACTCCTGACATGTTTGAAGCAATACGGCTTGTCACGCCGCACAAAGCAGCATGCCAGGTCAAACTAACATAAGATGATATGGAAGTCGTTCTGACACGAGCGTTGAGGAGCTCGTTACCTGGAGTTTGGCGCATGCATGCCGACCACTTTGTTTGCGCCAGGGGGTTTCGATTGGTTCCATGATCCAGAGTGAAAACAAAGCTCATAAAAGGTCCTACAGTCGAGTATCCAGTCCAGGATGGAAACCACACCAAACCAGCAATGCAGAAATATTCTCTGTATCTTGCTCGGTCGTTGTTGGATGCATTGGTACTCAAACATCCGTCCGCAGTGCATCATGACCCGCTGCCCAGCAACCTGAAGCAACCCAAAGTGGAGCAAAGGGAAGCCAAGACCCCGCGATTTGCATGTGGTCTGATGCAGCCAAAATCCACGATCCACTCATTTAAAAAAACTAATGAGGGGCAAAAACCTGAAGAAAAATCTCGAGGGCGCTCTAAGGTAATGGATTTACGATGGCGCCGGTTGGATTTTGGATTCTGAAACATTCAACGCTGGTGGCTGGTGTTGCTTTAGATGCAAGCCGCTTTCCGCATTGAGGTGACCCGTGGATTCGTAAAAGAGGGGCGAGGGGTAGGTTCATTTCTTTTTCGCCTTGTTCCACCCTATTCTTACCTGCCTTACGTCAAGATCGTGAAGCTGGAGAGGAGGGGGGGGCCCAAGCTCCAAAAATGCTATCAAAGCTGGGAGGCCAGTTTCGTCTCAGACTCCCAGGTCGAGTCACCAATGCTTTGTTGATTTGGTGTCAGGCCGTATGACACACACGGAGGAGGATAAACTCAAGACAAGCTTTGGTAAACCTCCCTTCAATGGCACAGTTCATTGTTAGACGCGGGGCTTCGGCTCGTCTGGCTTTCGCCGGATGAGCAAAGCAGTGAGGGGCAAAACAGGGCTTGACCCTCCCATGTCAGTTGCATCAGCCGACGCACAAGTTGTTTGGGGGCACACTGTCTAACCAATGGAGGCGCTCGAAATCGATATCAGCCATGCCCCACCAATTGTTACCCCTCCTTCCTATCCCCCCGCTCCAGGGCTTTTTATTAGTTTTTTTCCCTCCCCTCGCGGAAAAAAAGCCAGCAGAGCGATTCTCACCACACCCTGATAGCAAGAAGATCCACTGAGCAGAAACGACGGGGATCCTGGTTTGCCAGTCCGTTAGCCCACTTTCGCACTCAGAATACCTTTGGGGAGAAAAATTCTCTGCTCGCAGAGTTTCTTCACCAAACCATCAAACCCAACAAACCCATTCTAGGAGGTAACTCGTCAATACCGCCAAGATGGTCAAGTAAGTACCTCAAATTTGTCGCTGACTACGTTGCTGCCACTCAATTCCATCGAAATGCGCTCTCCATCGACACCCGAAGCTGCTCTCTTTCTCGTCCTGTCTCTCCTCTTTACCCCGCCCCGGAGATAAGAGATCCGACCATAGAGCACAGAAAGAGGAAGAGAGAGAGGCGGAGGTGTTCGACGGCAGCGCTGACGATGAGCATGGAGGATGGAGATGACGATGATGATCATAAGGAGCGCGGTGTTGACCATAGCTTCTTCTGAACAGCTTCACGATTGACGAGATCCGTGCCTTGATGGACAAGCCCACGAACGTGCGCAACATGTCCGTCATTGCGCACGTCGATCACGGCAAGTCCACCCTGACCGACTCTCTGCTGGCCAAGGCCGGTATCATTTCCTCTGGCAAGGCCGGTGAGGCTCGTGCCACCGATACCAGAGCAGATGAGCAAGAACGTGGTATCACCATCAAGTCCACTGCCATCTCCCTCTATGGCAGCTTGCCCGATGAGGATGACATCAAGGACATTCAGGGCCAGGTCACCAACGGTTAGTAATTGTCCCCCACCAGGATTGCTCGGTACAGCACAGAAAGAAATGGCTGACATATAACTCAGGCAAGGACTTCTTGATCAACTTGATCGATTCGCCTGGTCACGTTGATTTCTCTTCTGAGGTTACTGCCGCACTCCGTGTCACCGATGGTGCTCTCGTCGTCGTCGACACCGTCGAGGGTGTGTGCGTCCAGACCGAGACTGTGCTTCGCCAGGCTCTTGGTGAGCGTATCAAGCCCGTCGTCATCATCAACAAGGTCGACCGTGCTCTTCTCGAGCTCCAGGTCTCCAAGGAGGATCTGTACCAGTCCTTCTCCCGTACCATCGAGTCGGTGAACGTCATCATCTCCACCTACTTCGACAAGACTCTTGGTGACGTCCAGGTTTACCCCGACAAGGGTACCGTCGCCTTCGGTTCCGGTCTCCACGGCTGGGCCTTCACCATCCGCCAGTTCGCTACCCGCTACGCCAAGAAGTTTGGTGTCGACCGCAACAAGATGATGGAGCGTCTCTGGGGCGACAGCTACTTCAATCCTGTCACCAAGAAGTGGTCCAAATCTGGCACCCACGAGGGCAAGCAGCTTGAGCGTGCGTTCTGCATGTTCATCCTTGACCCCATCTTCAAGATCTTCAGCGCTGTCATGAACTTCAAGAAGGACGAGGTCACCAACCTCCTCGAGAAGCTTCAGCTCAAGCTCACTGCTGAGGACCGTGAGAAGGAGGGCAAGCAGCTCCTCAAGGCCGCCATGAAGGCTTTCCTTCCTGCTGCCGACTGCCTGTTGGAGATGATGATTCTCCACCTTCCGTCCCCCGTCACTGCTCAGAAGTACCGTGCGGAGACTCTTTACGAGGGTCCCCCTGATGATGAGGCCGCCATCAGCATCCGTGACTGCAATCCAAAGGGTCCTCTGATGCTTTACGTTTCCAAGATGGTTCCCACCTCCGATAAGGGTCGTTTCTACGCTTTTGGTCGTGTCTTCTCCGGTACCGTCCGCTCCGGTCTCAAGGTCCGCATCCAGGGCCCCAACTACACCCCTGGCAAGAAGGAGGATCTCTTCATCAAGGCCATTCAGCGTACCGTTCTCATGATGGGTGGCAAGGTCGAGCCCATCGACGATATGCCCGCCGGTAACATTGTTGGTCTGGTCGGTATCGATCAGTTCCTTCTCAAGTCTGGTACCCTCACCACCAGCGAGACCGCCCACAACCTCAAGGTTATGAAGTTCTCCGTCTCCCCCGTCGTCCAGCGCTCCGTCCAGGTCAAGAACGCCCAGGATCTTCCCAAGCTTGTCGAGGGTCTCAAACGTCTCTCCAAGTCCGACCCTTGCGTCCTTACCATGACCAACGAGTCCGGTGAGCACGTCGTTGCCGGTGCTGGTGAGCTCCATCTCGAGATTTGCTTGAAGGATCTCGAGGAGGATCACGCCGGTGTTCCCCTCACCATCTCCGACCCCGTCGTCCAGTACCGTGAGACCGTCGCTGGCAAGTCCAGCATTACTGCTCTCTCCAAGTCCCCTAACAAGCACAACCGTCTCTACATGGTAGCTGAGCCCATCGACGAGGAGCTTTCCAAGGAGATCGAGGGTGGCAAGGTCGGCCCCCGTGACGATTTCAAGGCTCGTGCCCGTGTCCTTGCTGATGACTTCGGCTGGGATGTTACCGATGCCCGCAAGATCTGGGCTTTCGGTCCAGATGGCAACGGTGCCAACTTGCTCGTCGATCAGACCAAGGCCGTCCAGTACCTCCAGGAAATCAAGGATTCCGTTGTCTCCGGTTTCCAGTGGGCCACCCGTGAGGGTCCCGTTGGTGAGGAGCCCATGCGCTCCATCCGCTTCAACATCCTCGATGTTACCCTTCACGCTGATGCCATTCATCGTGGTGGTGGTCAGATCATTCCTACTGCCCGTCGTGTCCTTTACGCTGCCGCCCTTCTTGCCGAGCCTGCTCTCCTCGAGCCCGTCTTCCTTGTCGAGATTCAGGTCCCCGAGAGCGCCATGGGTGGTGTCTACGGTGTCCTTACCCGCCGCAGAGGTCACGTCTTCAACGAGGAGCAGCGCCCCGGTACTCCTCTCTTCACTATCAAGGCCTACCTCCCCGTCATGGAGTCCTTCGGTTTCAACGCCGATCTCCGTGCCGCCACCTCCGGCCAGGCTTTCCCCCAGTCCGTCTTCGATCACTGGCAGGTCCTCCCCGGCGGCTCCCCTCTGGATTCTACCTCCAAGGTTGGCCAGGTTGTTACAGAGATGCGCAAGCGCAAGGGTCTCAAGGTCGATGTCCCGGGTGTCGACAACGTAAGTTTCATCGGATTTGTAACTTGAAAGCTTTACACAGACGCTGACATTCTTTCTACAGTACTACGACAAGCTATAAACGGTGCCTGCCACTCGGCATATAACTCCTTTTCTTGGGTCCTGAACGTTATTAGGAGTAGGACGCATGGAATATTGTTCGGCGTTTCCTGACGTTGGGCATATGGGAGGAAGCAAAAAATAGGATTGATGGGTGGGTGCGAAAAAAGCCAAGCTGCATAGATGATATAGTTGGCATTCATCTTTCCTTCGCTAGGGTTTGCTTTAGGGCCTGTTTCTTAGTTACGTAGATTATGATTTTATTGCAGAAACTATGACCAAAAATTTGAATGAGAAGATATGAAAGAGATCTTTGGGCACACACTTATATGTCGAGATGTTTTTTCATCTTTATGTTCGTTTTTGAAACGAGGAACTATCTAATTTTGATGTTTTGATCCGGGGTCCAAATTTGACATGGGTTTTTGTAATATATTCGTCTTCACCTTTGCAGGTGAAGTGCCCTTTCAAAGGCAGACTCAGCTCCTGGATTTCTTATGTTCTCGTTGTCCTCGGTTGGGCCCGGAGAAACACAAATAAAATGGATAGATCTGAATGTACAGCAACTTTATCACATCAAGTTTGACAAATAAAATAATGTGCAAAGTTTGCTTTCGTGGGGGTTTGCCTGCTTTAGTGAGTAGAGTACACTTGAACAAGGCCTCTTTTTTACAATAATTATATCTATATCCTCTTGGTTTTATATGTGTCTGTTTTGACAACTCTTTGTTGTCTTTCCCTTTTTTTCTTTCCCTTTTTCCTTTCCTTTTTTTCTTTTTCTATTCTTTTACATGTTCTATTCCCTTTTACTCAGAACTCAGAAATTAAAACGTTAAACTATAAACAGAGTTTTGAATTGAGCGAGATAATCAGTGACTGAGTCGAGAAAATGTTGAAGTGAGTGAGTGAGTTTGCATATCAAAATGAAACTCCACCTTGCATGTAAAATATCTACTTTGTAAGGGAGATTAAGGTTCCTGATGATTGACCAAAGCAAGACCCATTCCTTTTGCTCCTAAAGCCGAAAGTCCTATGACGTTCCAGTAAGTGATTAATATGTTCGACGACTTCTAAAATTACATGAGAAAGGGTCTCAACCAGAGATATGACATATGCTCAAGCCTAGTCAGTTGAAGGACGAGCAGGGGGCGGTGGCGTGGCTAACGACCTCAACTTTTGTGATAACAATCCAGCACCTAGTGACCCGCCAATGCTGGTTGTGGTAGCGGCTGTCATGGCTGATGAATGCAGAATAAACGGATTCCCACCATAACCGATGTCTCCTTTGCTGAGCTTATCATACAGATTTGTGGCGGCGCTTGTGGCAGGACCAGTCATCTCAACACCAGACATAGTTTCTGGTGGAGCCACAGAACCGTTAGGATCCAGACTCGTACCAACAAAGGATGGAAACGGCTCACCACCACCCTTATTAAGGTGTGAGAAGTGTTGTCCTAGCACATACCCAGCACTGCGACGTCTAAACTCCTGCTGTTCACTAGGATGATGAGAAGACTGAGGATGCATGACCCTCACCGGCTTATACGGCGCGAACCTTGGATCTGGCCAAGTCATTTCGTTGCGCAACTTCTCCTTGCCGTCTGGAACTCTATTCGCAAAGACGACGCGGATGGCTTTGTATAAGTAGTACCGGCCTTTCGACGGACAGCAAATGTGTAAATGCACCAGATATCGGAGGACAGGCTTGTCAGAGGTTGAAGCTGCTGTTGGGGGAATATCTAGTATCGGACCAGCCGAATAGCTTCTCTGGCGTATAAAGGTTTTTGTACCTGCCTCCATGCCTGCGAGGTCGTAAGGGACCAGGAAGAGTTTCACAGCCGTTTTGTTCTGGTTCTTGATGATTATTTGCAGTTGCCCCTTTTCTGGGATGCGATATCTTCCGCCTGGAGGAGCTTTTGGAGATCTGGCGCGGCGTTGTTTTGGTTGCTGCTGCTTTGAGCCCCCGCGAGCGTCATCTGATATCTCTCCTGTGTCGTCCCGGTCATCTTCTTCTTTCAAGTCTTTCCTTTGGTCTTGATACCGGGATTGCAGCTTTCGCTTGGCTCGTTTGTCCTCGTCGGCGTTTGATAGCCCATTCTCCAAGTCTATCTGCCCGACATAGGGGCTTGGCCCATCATGAGTCTTACTTCTCCCATGAGAGGTGTTGGAATAATTGTAGAACACTGCTGAGAAAGGTAAAGTCACATGGGACGGGCATCGTAGACTCGGCTTGCACTTCCCGAGACCCAAGACTCCGATCTGTGCCATAAACTCCAAGGGCTTGGAGGGATTGGTCGACATGCGACCCTTGAGAATACTTTCTTCGTATGATCCCACAAGAGAGGCGTGATGTAAAGGCGAAGCATCGGAACTGAAAGATGGCCTTCTCAGCCCGAAAGGCGCGGGTGTTTGTGGCGATGAGGTAGCAAGCGATAGCGTGGGTGTGGAGTTCAACGAACGCCGCGGTTGGTGTGCCTGATATGGATGCGTGCCCTCCCGACGTAGAGGTACCTGTCGGTGACTGGAGATATTGGTAAAGGGAGATGAGGCATGGGAAATGTTGAGTGTATGGCGACGCTGATGTCCTCGAGGACTATCTGAAGCGATATTAAAACTGTCGAGCGGAAGTGTCAAGTCAACCTCGTCATTGCTCTCAGATTGTACGAGAGGACTTGTTGGTGGCTTGTAGATGAAGTTTGATGAGCGCGATGAACTCAGTGAAGAAGGACCCGGCGTCCCGAAAATCTCCTTGCGGTAATCAGCCACACCGCTTGAAAAGTGAAAAGGGCTGAAGTCTCTTGGCGGTGAGGTACTGATCCAGGAGGCACCGGTTGGATCAAAATGCGTGTCCTCAATATGGCGGCCCGACGTCGCCTTGTCTAGTGGATCAGGAGACTGCTCTTGTGGCGTAAAGTTCCCACTGTGCAGTGCGGATCGTGGGCGTTCAATATTTAGCCCATCCCGCAAAGTTGCATCAATCACTGGCTCAATCCATTTCTTGTCGTGCTTCTCAGGAGTTAGGGTGGGTGGAGGCAGTAGACCAGGCGACATGGAACTTGGTGCCTGTGGTATTTGCGGTGGCGGTGATGGTGAAAGATGTGTCTTGTTTTCCAGAAACAATGATTCCAACTAGGTAGCTGTCAACACTCACGGAACCGTCACTGAAGTTTGGGTGAACATACATGGCGATTAGGGACCCAGGTCGGGCTCTCTCCTCTCTTGAGTCGTTCAATGAGCTCAGCTCGGTCAGACACGGACACGGTATGGGAAATCGTCTTTTCGGGGGTTGATGGTTTGCAAGGTGGGCTTTCTAGAATAGGGCCTTCACATAAGTCGGTTCGGATGCTCTCTTCGGAAAGTCGCCTACTCAAAGATCTTCGCATGATAGGTTTGGGCGGAGTGGAAAATGCGTTGTGAGGAAAGTCATTGTCTGCACCAGCCCCATCAACATCCGCCTCAACGTCATGGTGTTCCAGGTCGCCATCTTCTCGTAGCAGGGGCATACTGGCGCGTTCTGCAAGCGTGGAGATATTTGTTGAAATTATGGCGTCGAGCTCGGATGAGTATGAGTCGAGTCCGGGATTTCTTGTCACCTTCCAAAAATGTTCAATAAGATGCTCATAGCGAGACCACAAACAGTTCCAGGTTGCTGAAATGAATCGCAATGCTAGAACTCGGGATCTCCAATTTCGATCAAACGCCACTGAGTCCTGACTCCGAGGCTGGATACTTCTTTTGAGAATCACCGATAGGGCCTCCTTGAGAGGAATTGGGCTGATGTCTGGTGCGCGCAAAGATAATAAGTTGGCAAAATTAGAGAGTTAAGGTAGGTACGTTGTCACATCACACTCTGAAAACTGTCTGACTGAACAAAAAGGAGAAGACCTCCGAGATTTTAGTCGTTTTTTTGTGGGATCGTCCGGAACGAAGTTGTTGAGATTGAATGAACCGTCCTCTGGGAGCCTCAGATCAGACGTTGGCCGATTCTCATGGTGACGGCAAGTTGCAGCAGCTGAAGGGCGCTAGGCTAGGACCGGGTCTCTATAAAGCAGCACTCCGCACGGTACAAATTGGCAACCCATAGGGTGGGTGTTAGTGAATGGAGACGTGCCCGGTCTCCGAAAAAGAAGTGTCGTGGCACGACCTAGGGAGAATATGCGTCATCGCCACTCCGAAATATTTTGAGCATTTACCGATTCGCTGCTGTGCCTGGCTTGCTGGGGCTGGGGGGTGCCTGTCAGGTGTGCCACCCAGATTTTTATATCCATTCATTTGCCCGGAAATGGCCAAAAAGCCGGGATGCCAGTGATGCATATCGGTGTCCACGGGTCGGCGGTATGTGGTAAAACGATACCAAGAAGAGGGTGGGTTGCCATTGTTCCTTTCTTAGAAAAGCCTCCCATGCGCGAAATGGAGCGGAAAAAGAATCATTGGTCCGCCTGATCAGTGATGGTGAATGGGGGATGCCGTGTGAAAGAGAGGGATGTGTTGGTGCGAGACTTATGTAACCAACCTCAAACAGAGTGGTTTCCCCCAACTGCGTGGGGGTGGATATGAACGTGAGTCCCTTGCAAATCGCCCCGGTTTTGATGCTCACCGCCCAAACTGATAGCGAGTTTATCGCTACAGCACCGGCAAAAAAAAGTAACCTTGGCCGTCTACGACAACCACTTGCAGCTCTCACCATCCTTCCGACCTCCAATTCCCAATCACGACTCTCAACAGCCACCGCGCTATATCCTGACACAAAACAATCGCGGCAATGGCACCAACGAAACGCACCCGCGACGAAGGAGATGACTCCCAAAAACAACAAAAGAAGCCCCGTACCGGCTTTCGAGTCGGCCCAGACAACCTCCCCGACGGCGCATGGAAGCGCAAAGTAACAAAAATCAAGAAGAACCTCATCCAAAAAGCCAAGATCAAGAAACAATTCGCCAAAGTGAAAGCACAAATCGACGCCGAAAAGGAAAAGAACCCAACCGTCAACGACCCCATGCTCATCGCAGCTCGAGAAGCAGAGGAGGAAGAACGACGCCGCCAACAAGCACAACAAGAAAAATCACAAACCCCAGAGCCCCAAACTAAACATGAACATGAACATGAACCACAACCAGCATCGCCAGCAATTCACCCAGCAAGACAGGCAATGCTAGACAATCTCGACTCTCATCAATCCCCTTCCAAGCCTTCCTCCACAGGAGCAGCAAAACCATTCGACGGCCCAAACCCAAATCTGGACGACCCAACACATCCTGATAATCAACCCCGTCACTCCCGTCAGAGAAACAGTCGTAAACATAGACCAGATTACTTCTCTAAAGAACTTACGGCAGCCCAAAAGGCAAAAGAAGCAGCAGAGAAGCGTGCTGCGGAAATTGCACGGAGGGAAGCAGAGAAGCAGGAAAAGATTGCTGATCGGGAGCGGTTTAGAAGGCAGATGGCGAAGGCTAAGGAGCCTGGTAGAGATGGGAAGAGGAAGGTGGGTAAAGAGGGCAAGTTATTGCTCGAGAGGGTGCAGAGGCTGGTTGGAGAGGGGAGATAAATGGCATGCGAGTGGGGTTTGAAGGCAGGAAGGGGTGTGAGAGGAGAGGTTTGTAAGAACGATTTTGGAGAGATGGGTTCGAAAAGGGAGAGTCCGTGAAATTGGTGGGAGAGGTAGGAGTTGGTGGAGGGAACGAAGAGCAGAGCAGCGTGGCATTATCGCACCCATGGAGATTAGTGAAGGTGTTGTTCTTCCTGTGTGTAAATGGCTTAAAAAATTTGTTCTGATTTGATAATGATACCCTGCCCCCCGATTTCAACTTTAAAGAATCGGGGGGTATGACGGAGGGAGAGAGAAGGATAATATATGAAAGTATAGGAAAAAGAAACATACTTATTTGACACCTTTCATGATCCACTCATTTGTGTTGTGTTTGTTTATGATACTCATTCTACATACCTTTTTACCAGTTATTGTGGAAAGTGAGCTCTAGCGTGATACCCGTCTTATTGTGCAGACAGGCTACATCCACAGCGACATTCGTATTAAACACTTGCAAGATTGGACGAGTATCGTTCATCAAGCCATTCATCAAGAAACAGGAAGAAAGCCCTTTAGATAGATAGATGCATTTCGAGAAAAGCTCAAAAAATGACTTTCCTTCATATTTCTCTCTCCCCCTTTTTAAGAAAAATATATATATAAAATATGACGTAACTAAAACGAAATAAAGGGGTAATCTCTCTCTGGTCATGAAAATGAAAATAAGAAAAGGAAAATAAACCCCAACCCCGTCCCCTTGGACCTTTGCCCCTTGCCCCTTGCCCCTTGTCCCCTTTTCCTTCAAGTCGGTTTCCCGTACAATAAAAGACATATTTCATGCTCGAAATAAACCAGCTCCACACGTAAAAGAACTCCGCTGTCTCTGAATAATGCCCGTTTGTGTGTGGTCATGAATGATGTTTTGTTGCAAATAGAAAGAAGCTATCAATGAAATTAAGAAAAGTTTAGAAAAGACGATTTCCACCTTTTCCCCCTTTGAATTGCGAGGTCATATTTTTCGTATCGTAACTTGTTGCTGCTGATGGAAATGAAGACGAAAGAGAAAAAGAAAAAGAGCAGTAAGGGGGAGGGAGAGTTATATACAATTCGTCTCGTCAAGAGGCTACTTTCAACAAGCCTACAAAGCTCACAAGTTCTTCTTATCGCTCTTTCCTTCCACTCAGGCCTCGCCAAAAATAACGTGGCTGTTCTCAATCAAAAATTGCACCGCCGTATTCTTCACGTGCATATCGGTCATCTCCTTTTCAAGACTGTGGTCTCTCATAATAGTGGGGGCGAAGACGACAGCAAGGTTCTTGGGGGACATCTGTAGACGTGAGTTAGTGATGAGTTACTAGGTGGAATCGACGGCAAATACATACCAGGTTCTCACGCTCCCTGCTGGCGACACGCACCAAATGGAACATCAAGAATTCAAGACAGTCACGGTGTTTGGCTGGGAGCATGTTGATGGTCTGTCTCATATGTGCGCATCGCTCTGACTCGTTTTGGATCACTGCAAACCAAGTATTAGCCCTCTGATCCAAACCCCTTGAGAACACCATTTGTACTTACTGTTGGATTCCAGAATACGCTCATACACATCAAAGGTGAGCAGAGGGGTTGGAAGCTTCCGAAAGTATTGCTTCAAGACACTCGTGACGGCCGTGATATCAAGGTCCGGGTCCGAAATATCAAAGTCACCATTCCTGTCGAAACCTTCCTGGATCATCTTGACTTGAGAGTTGCCACCCGTCTTCCTGTAAATACCCTCAATGTCCATACCACGTAACTCCACTTCCTCGATGCAGCGGGTGACGACGTTGGGTATTTGGCGCCTCTCATAGTCAGCCCGCTCAACCAATTCTGAACCAAAGAGGGTACTTGGGGACTCCGCAACTGCGGGCATGGCGACGTTGGTGATTGACTGGGACTTGGGCATAGTATTTTTCTTGCCAAAGAAGCCGAAGCCGCCACCGCCGCCGCCGCCGCCGCCGCCGCCGCCGCCGCCACCACCAGCAGGCTGGCGATTATCTGTAAGAACACGATTTGGACCAGCGATTGGTACGGCCGTGATTGGAGACTCAATCTGAGTGACGGTCATGTTATACGGAATGCCGATGCTGTCACCACCCAGCCCAGGATTGTTGGGCATACGGGCCTGATCTTGCTGGAAGGCACCTGCTGCACGATTGATGCCCTTGGTGATGTTGTGAGCAACCTTGCTCGAACCCTTCTTCCAGTTGAATTTCTTGACCTGGCCCTTCCGCATATTGACGACGGTAGGCCCTTCGAGAATTGGCTCTTCCTCTCCAATTAGTGTCGTGCCGGTCTGCATGCTAGCAGCGTCCAGATTATTGATTGACTGAGAGGAAACGCCCTTGGCATGTCCATAAATACCCAACCCGTTCGGTGGAATTTTGAGATCACCATTGTTGACCTGGTGCTTGAATCGCTCTTGAATTTGATGGGTAAGGTCGTTGTTGAGATCGGCCAGCTGCGCGTTCTTAGAGGAAAGCTGTTCGAACTCGAGAAGAGCACGATCCCGATCAGCAATGGCCTGGTTCTTCTCCTCCAGGAGTTCATCACGTTCGGCATGAAGCAGTTCAATTGCGGCCGTCATGCCCTGCTTCACCTTCTCCAACTTTTGCACAAACTCCTTGATTGCGGACTCTTCCAACTCACGAGGATCGAGGGGCTCGTTAGTCTTCTTCGCCCGCTCTACGTAGCCAGCCAGAACCTCCAATTGCCTGATCATGATCTCAGTCTGAGTGTCGAGGACCGAAACAGTCTTTCTCTTCTCGACCAGCCTCTTATTCAGATTCTTGAGGTCCTTTTCAGTGTTGAACTGCCGCTCAAGTTCCGCCACACGCTGCTCCGAATTCCTAAGCTGTCGCTTGAGGAAAGCAGGATCGTCTTGGTTAGCTCCAGAAAGAGAGATGGGGCTGCTGATATCAGGGACGTGACCCCCATTCAGCGGGTCCTCGGCGATTGGAGTTCTTGGCCAACGCGGCGAAGTCGTGCCTCTGGTGGTCTCGCTCACACTTCTGCTGTGGCCTAGTCGACCGTGGTTGGTAGCAGTCTCTGCGCTGTTGTGTCGCCCATGCCGAACAGCATTCGACACACGTCGCAGTATTGAGGAAGACCCTTCGTCAGTTCCGAGGATGCGAGCCATGTCTTCATCCATGCTGAAATCTCCCCCGGCACTCCAGCGAGGCAGCTTAGGCGAGTGTTTGGGTTCGGTGAGTTCATTAACAGAAGACGAAGACTCTTTCGGGGTCTGAGCAGGCGGTGGAGGCGGAGCTGCGCGTGGTTGCATGTAAGTGTCGCTCAACTTTGTTTCGGGAACTGCTGGACGAATTAGAAGCTCATTTCGAGGCGTGCTCTGACCGGGCTTCATGCCAGATGCGTCTGTCCTGCCAGACGCCATCGAGTCAAACGAAGGCCGGACCGTCTCCTCATCCCTCCGCCGAGATTCCTGAGAAATTCTTGGGGGTGTTGTTCTGTCTGCTGGTCCTAGCTGAGAGGAGGGATCGATATTCGTAGTAGGCGATAGCACCTCTCTATTCCGTGGCGGGGCGGGCGGTGGCTTGGTTGGGGCAGCAACTTCCAAAGAGTTGTTTGACACTGAGTTGCTCCTAGTGCTGACCAGCTTTTTGCTCTTGGGAGCATCCTGCAACCTGAACTCCTCGTCCTGGGGTGTCCTTCCGTTCGCGGCAGGCTTCCTCTCCTCGCCAGCAATACCGGGCGACGCCTTGGGATTTCCGTTTCGCTTTGAGAGTTTTCGGGCTGGTGGTCGCTCGTACTGGGGAATCTCATAGTCAGACGATGGCTGTCTCCCTTTTTCTTGGAAAGCGATGTGCGGTGTTGATGCTTGCGATTCAGATCTCTTCTCTGGAGCGGGGCTTGGCTTAGAAGTAAAATATTCTCCCCTCTCCATATTCCTCCTGCTAGAGTCTGTGAATGCATCCGACATCGACTGCGGTGTCAATGATGGCGCAGGGCTAGGATCCAATGCCACGGGGATAAAAAAGCCGTCATCAGCGTTTAAGTCGCCCGATAGAATCGTCGAGTTCCTGTTGTTTCTATAGCTCTGTGAGGGAAGGGTAAGACCAGTGTCCTTGCCTGAATCCTGCGATCTATCGGGGGAGGGGTCGGGCTTCGAACCACTCCGTGATGTCGACTCTGTTATTCCATAGGCGCCACGGGGACGGGGCGACAGCTCGGTGGGAGTATCGGAGTCGGGAGTAGCCCGGTCGCTCGGTAAGGGGTTGAGAGGAACGGCATTCGGGGGAAGAGCCGGTAGCGATTTGTCTGTTATCATCGGAGATGCATCTTTCTCTCGCTGTTGTTTCGCCTGCGCAGCAGCTTTTGATTTTTTCCGACGTCTCGCCATCAGTGACTCGTGGCATGTCATGCAAAAGATGCCGTGTGAAGTCCGGGCATAACGCAGGTTCTCGATCTTTCTTTTGCAGTTTCTACAACGGAAGCAGGTAGCACAAAACGCCTGGTCTCCGGTGAGGATGGCGAGGTCTTCAATCTTATTGTTGCAAGCGCTGCAGCTGTAGGTGCAATTGTTGCAGATGAGCGAGCCATCGCCGAGGAGGAGGAGGTTCGCGTCCGAGTCGAGAAGAGTATTGCAGGTGTTGCATCGGAAACAGTCGAGATGCCATCGGTTTCCAGCTATATCATTACCTGTCAGCACATGAGGTCGCGCAAATCACGGGCAGCAAAGACTAGCGAGCATACCTAGTTCAAATGCTTTGCCCTCCTCGAGGATCTGTGAATTGAACGACGGTCAGTATCACTTATGCCGGTAGAGCTCTTGGCAGACAAAGCAACCTACCTCTCCGCACCCTTTGCAGGGGAAGATATCCTCCGTCTCCATGGGGCTATCCAGATAATCATCCATGGCTGCTATTATTGTAGTGGTATAGCTTCAACTGGAGCCAACAGTGCAGCGGATCCAGAGACAAGACAAGGACGAGGGGATCAAAGTCGAGATCGGGAATGGTATCGGGGTTTTGGGAGGGCGTCGTCATGTACGAGGAGGAACGCGGGAGGTGCGAACCCAAGTGAGGAGGTGTCGCATCAATTCCAGGATACTTTAGGTGCAACCCCGTCGGCGATGTCTGGGCCGTTGTACGTTGTACGTTGGTCGTTCGTTATTGACGGTTATAGATTCGTTCGTCGGGACTAGACGACGGAACGGGGTGTGGACGGAGGGCCAAAGTAGACCTAGGGGAGAGCACAGTGCACCACCTGGGCAGGTAGTAATATTATTTAGCGACGGCAGTGCCCTCTAGTCCTGCAAGAGCAATTTGACGAGTCCAGGGACTCGGAGGGGCGGCCAAGGAGGTCCAGTTGACGGGAGAAGGAATATTTTTCCAGGTGATGAATTGTCCAGTGCCACTGCCCTTTTCGCGGCTGCGGTGCGGTGCTATAATGGAACAGCTGAAAAGTCTTTGGTTGAGGGGCAGACCGAAACAGAAAAAAAACAAAAAAACGGACGCAGCAATTCAACGCACCGCTATTTCACCAAGAGCCCAGTCTGGATCGTTGTGTTGTTGCTAGCGCACTGTGAGTGCTGGCTGCTGGCTGGAGAGAGAAAGGCCAAGCCCAGGGGTAGTGGGAGGGTCAGGGGCAACTCCCCACAAGGGTCATCGGGCGACCAATGGGGTTTCTGGGACCAATGATCCCAACCCAAGGCAAGTCCCGTTCGTGCCTTTGTATCAGGCAATTGCTATCGGCAGGTATGGAGACTGTGAAATGGGGGCACCCTGGAACTTCCTTGTCGATCGTGTAGAATTTCCCTTTCCTTTCTCAACTGCAACTCAAAAGTTTTTACGCTCCAAAGTCGCCCGTTTCTGAAAAGCCAAAAAAGGTACAGATACTATCGGCAACCGTAGCCGTTGGTCCAAGTGGATATGATGCCGTGCCTTGTGCTCACAGACTCTGGAAATCCACCAGGTTGGGACCTTTATTCAGCAACACTCTACAGGTCCGGCATCTGGCGAATGCAGCATTGCAGAGGGATACTTGCATATTGCAACATTTCACTGCAATGCAATGTGCCCTTTACATACGCCAATCGAACCTTGGATTCCCATCATCTTAGCCACGCTGACCACTGCCATCCGTGCGGGAATCTGACAGCAGAAATAGAAGCACTCTGTGAGTTACACACGCCCACGGGTGTGTGTTGTGTCTGTGTCTGGGTCGGATGTCAAGCGGCACGGTAGACCTCGGCGGTTGTTGATACAAACACAATCACTGACCGACAAACGTCTCTCTCATTGGATCTTTGGATGCCCCCGACGACACGCCACAAGCAGTTTGGCTCCGCCCTTTGATGACAGTTGTGCTCCGTACATACAGTGATTATTCGGTATACATCCACGTCATCCCGCCCAGAGAAACATCCCGTCAATTGGCGTGTGATAGTCTATTTTGCCCATATTTTTAAATACAGACTAATTAGGGCACAGGTCATTACGGGGTTACACGTTAACCGCCTCTTCCGTAAGTCGCATGTTTCATGTCTATGAGAACTACTTCTCACCATGACGCAAAACCAGCACCACGGAGACATGCCATCTGGTCTTTCTTGTTGATGGTTTTCTGAGGAAGAAGAATTCCCCTCCTCCATTCCCATGTCTTGGCGTTTCAGACGTGAGCCCTGGTCCTTGTCTCGTTTGAATGAACCCCTTCCAGGGATCCTCAAAATGCCGTGGAACCCACTGCTTCCCGTCCATCGTCGTTATCCACTCACCACCCACTTCAACCGCGCAACCATCATCAGAAAGATGTTGGTCCAATTGGGGCCGAAATTTACTCTACCATCGGTAGGTTTTAGGTTGCATATGCGAGATACTCGCTCGTTACCACACTTTCGTCAGCACAAGAAACTGTGCAATGACACAGTCATAGTTGTATACAACAGTTTTAATCAGGAATCCGTCAAAGAGTGGACAACTCGATGCGCTAGCAGGGATGTCATGGTTATCCCCCGCGTTCGGCCACCGTTGGTGTGTTCGCCATCCCATCTGTCATCTTCCAACAACAAACCCACACATCCATTTCAAAGAATCCTTCCATTCCTGTCGTGCTCCCTCTGCTTCAGACTTAACCCCCTATTATTACACTCTCAGCAAGCGCCTATGACATCATAAGCGGGAGGCACAGCCAACGGGCAAGGACGTTTGATACAAACATACTCTCTCATCTTCAAACTTTTACAACACAATACAAACGGTGTTTCAGAACGTTACGGCCTCATTACATTGCGTCGTTTGAGGCTAGAGTATAACTGATAGATCGCATTCTAGTATGCCTTCCATTTCCACACTTGTTTTGAACATAGGAGACCGTACAACAACTCCCCGAAAATAAAACCACTTCCGGTAATTATTCCCCATGCAGATAGTGATGTAAAGAAACAAGAGAGGAACGTTTCACACATGTACAAATACCATAAACCTCAATAACTTGTTTGCCGTCGTACAACACCTACATCCAAATTCGATGGAGATGAGACGCCGTTTAAAGGAGGAGGCTCCCCCATCCTACCCTAACCAAGCCCAAACCGATAGGAACTGACTCCAGAAACACACAGTGTAAGTTACACTCACAATAAGACAATCGGGACTCTCAGTGATCTCCAGAAAGCTGCAAGTAACCCTCCTCTAACCATTGAAGCTTAAACTGCTAGGGTTCCATTCCGCTATGATGATGATCGCCAGGGATTCTAATCACGCTGTATAGTTATGTAGAGAATCTCGGTTGTGTTGCTCCCCCGGATCCGAGGCCAAGGATCTTCACTCACAGAATGATGATTGAGGATGGAGTAGTATTGGCCCTTTAACCCTGAATGACCCACCACCACCATCATATATCAAATTCCACAGTCGGATCTCTGGAGTCTGAGGGTCACTCCGGTAGAATGTAGATCGCTTGCAGACGATGCTTTCTTGCTGAGAACTCTGTATCTGCTGGGCCTGAAATCTACTGTTTAATACAGTCCCATAATGCATCAAGATGTAAACAGATGAATGCGCAAAGTTCCCCTTGACATTTTGAACCTCACTCAAGCGAGGTTCCGCGAGAATCAGCTCACCATAACCTCCCAAGAAACATATGACCAGTCAAGATTCCAGTAAACCTGCATTGTATGAAAAGCCATATAACCCCCTATCTCCCTGATATGCTCGCCCGCTACTTTCACACAACATCAAAACTTTCCTTTCCGCTAATCCCCTATTCACCTCTCCCTATCACTCCCAACACTTCCCCCCGTATCCCGCCGCACAATCCCACCAGGCCCAATACTTCCACCCCCAATACCCCCTCCCCCGATGCTTCCCCCTCCCAAACTCCCATCCTTCCCTCCAGAGCGCTTCGTTTTTCTAAAACACGCAAACTCGCTCTTGCTCGCCTCTTTGAGTCGCTTCAGCACAGCCCTCATCTCCGGTAATTCCCCTTGCAACCTCGTCCGCGCATCATTATCCGTCCGTCCATCAAGTTCCTGATAAATTGCGCTCTGCAGCTCCGAAGCCCTATCAGTAGTATAATGACTTAACGTCTGCGCCACAAATTCTACATCCAGCGTGGCCTGCATCAGTGCTTCCAGGTTGTAGCGGGATCGAGCCTTGAATGCGTCTAGTAATTCACGGGAGGCTTGTTCGAGGAGGTATGAAAGGACTTGCGAAGTAAGGCCGGACGCTGTGGTTGAGACTTGAGTATGTACTAATACGAGACTGAGAAGAGCTTCGTAGACGTATGGCTTCACCTCGCGGGGTTTAGAGCCTGCCGGTGGTACCCAATCGGCCGATGAGACGCCCGCACGAATGATGCGCGAGAGGACGTCAATAGAGGGACGGGTATATGATTTGAACAGGCGCTCGTCGATTTGAGTGAGGACGTTGTGGATTGTTTTGGCTTCTTCGGTTAGTTTTACCATGAATGCCAGTTCGAACTGCTCGTTTAGTTCTTGGACGATTTCTTTTCGGAGGGCTTGCAGGTTGCTCAGAGTTAAGAGCATGCGGACGTTCTAGAGCATCATGTTAGGAGTTGTTGTTGAGGAGGAATAGGAGTCGGCTTACTCTATCGCCTGCATCTATAGTTCCTCCGCCAATAGTTGATGCCATTGGCGCATTCACAAGAACATATCCGTCTGGATCAACAGTCCACTCGTCGTCCACCTTCTTGACTGGCCTTTCGGCGTTCTCTACCATGCCGCTAAGGGCTTTGTAGAGCGTGGTCACGTACTGACTGCGCACCATCTGTAGCAGCTTTGTGGGAGGGGCGAGAACAATGTCCCCCGCACCTGCTTTCGACATCGCTTCGGAGATGTAGAGGATTTTCTGCATCCCCTTCAACAATGCTCCTTCGAATGCCCTGAAGCTGGCCGGCATCTTTGTTACGTCTCGCCTGTCTGGAGACCGACTCCAGTCCTCTACGTACTTGATATTCTCCGCGTCCCTGTTCCACGCAGCGCACAGAGCAGTTACGCATCTTTCCCTGGCGACTGATACCAAAGTCTTTACACGCTCAACCTCCGATGCGTCTCCCTGGCCAACGGGAGCAATAGAAGCCATGTCCGTCGCTCCAGCCCCAACGAGAGTCAGCATTTTGGCGAGATAGTGAACGCCGCTGAGCGAGTTTGACCAAGGCGGCCAAAAAGCAAACTTTTCCCAAGCTTCGCCTCTCTTTGGTGATGGGGGCGGAGGGTTATTTGGATCGAGGTTGAATCGAGGATCCCGAGGTGTCAGGTTACCACCAGACACAAACGACAGTCCAGGGGTACTTGGTGTCAACGGCATCGGTGAAAGGAGTAAAGAGAGATCCTCAGGTGGGGGTCCAGCAAAGAACATCAAAACACTTTCCCTAATCATGCTTACCAGTTCGACGGTGCCCTTTTGCAAATCTACCGTGCCCTGCTGCGAAAGGCGATGGTGTGCCTTAGACTCTCCCTTGTAACCCACAGGCAGGCTCTTTTGCGTCTTCCCATCAATGAACCCCTGAACAGTCTGCCAAAACTCGAGTACTTCGCCCAAGATGCCTTGAGCCGAAAGCAAATTGTTCATGTATGCAACATTCAGCTCCCAGAGTTCGGTGATGTCAGCGGAATCGAATGACTTATTTTTGGTTTCAAGAGTCTGGCGCCCCAAAGTGCGCATATGTGACGCGATAGTTTGGGGGCTTGGTTTGTCCAAATTGGCGAGCCTGCGACGTAGAATCTCAATCTCGACCTTGGACCGCTCCGTCGTCGACTGAATCTTGCTCTTCAAGTAGTCGTAGCGACTGAGCAGCCACACCCAAATAGGATTATCCTCGACACCAAGTTCCAAAAGAAGGGTAATTAGTTCCATATGTTGATCATCAGACTGGCCGGATGTCGTAGTATCAGGTTTGGTCATATTGTAAGGAGAAATCAATCTCCTCCATATATCACGCTTGAGCACCTGGATCTGTTCTTCAACATCATGCCACATGCGCGCTGCCAGGACAATACGATAAAGCTGATCGTCAGTTGGCTGCGATGTCGCCACCTCACTGGCAATTTGTTTAGCCTCGTTGGCGAACTTCCTTGCTTTGGTGTACTCTTCGACCAGAGATTCATGGTCGTTCCGTTTGATGGCGTCAGCTATTGCAGCGCTTGTCTCCACATACTCTTTGTATGTATCAAGCGACAACGCCACGGTCTTTAAATGCTCCTCTTTCTCCCTTCCACCAAGTGCCGGTCCCCAAACGTCCTCTGCCTTGGCCGAAACATCCAGCAATGGTGCCTTCACACCAAGCACACCATACTCACTCTCCTTTATCAGCGCATTCTTCTTGCGGGGGTCCGTAGCTGGTGATGCAAGGGGACTGGTGATTCCGGAAGCGTGAAGTGCGCCGCTGCTACTTCGAAAACTATTCCTGCTGGCATGACGAGAGTGTGATCTAGCACGGGGAGGATTCGGGTCGGCTCCGCGATATTTCATCTCTTTGTAGACATTATCGATTGTCGCCTTGGCGCGGACGAAACGTTCAAAGTTAGACTCGACCAGCACTTTTAGAGATGCGGACTTTTGGTCAATTGACCTGGACAAGACCTCGAGACCATTGAGCAAAGAATTGGTATCGGCAGTCGCATGCATTTGCGAGAGGAACAAGGCTGGCGAGAAGGTAGTTGATGAGAGGAGGAAGCGGTTGCCTGTTGGCATACTTGGTGTCAGTCTCCCGCGGCAATTCTAAGCCACAGATACACTCTTTCGTTCCAGGCCAGACTCACGAAGCTTCACGTCATCCTGAAGAGGAACTCCCAATTGCTTCAATGTCCGGACAACACTGTCCGTAGTGCCGAGGGGGTCCTGTTCGTCCTTTTGCACCAGATTCCCTACACCACTTCCCGAAGTCTCAGATCCAGGGACGATGCTGCTCCTGGTGCTCACCGCTCTCTCCAATGCCTGATATCTCGACTTGCGCCGGTTGGCCTTCTTTTTGATGGCTTCATCTTCCGAATTGTCGCTTTCGTTATCCTTTTCTGTTGGCCAAGCAAGGGGGTCAAGTGTTGATATTTGGTAAAAATCGAGAACGGTCCGCTCCAAGTCAGCCATCTTCGAGGTCCCAGGCCGTATCAGGAAGATAAGATGTCGTCGGTGGTTGTCGCGAGCATCGATTACCTAGAGTGTGATGGTTTAGGGGAGTTTGTTTGGCGTCTTGCAGCCCCGTGCAGCGGCAGCTGTCTCGGGTCAGGGGTCTGCCAGCGGGGTCCAGATGCTCCAAACTGGCGTCGCAGGGGTGGGAGCTAACGCCTTGGCATCCCACGCGCCTTCTTCACTGCTTCATCGGAAACACAAAAGGTCCGGTCCGGCGGCGTTATCGGGCGAGAGGCACATGGGAATTCCCTATCAACTACGTAATTGCAGCCTCACTCACAGCTCTGACCTCTACGAGGTGATAAAACCAACGCATCCACTCAGGATCCCTGCCGTGCACGAGCCATCCCGTTGCCCGTTGCCAAAACCTGCATCGAAGTTCGAACTGTGGGTTCTTCAGGCTGGTTGCATTGAATTCATTCAGTTTTTATCTCCATTTTCCATTGCTTCCTGCCCACGTTCTTCCCTCTCTGAACCTAACCCTTTGCCATTCCTTCTGTTTCTTTTTTCAACCTTTGAGCTGCTCCCCGGAAGGCACTTTCATATTTATATTTTTCCCAACATGTTCGCCCTCCGCCAGATTGCTGCCCCTGCGCAGCGCCAGTGCTTCCGTGCAGCTCCCCGCGCGGCCGTCTCGTTCTCGATCAAGGTGCGACGAACCACTGCCACCACCAACTTTTTTTGCCGAGTCGCCCGAACCTCCCACTGACACTCGACCTAAACAGAACCAGAGACTATACTCGTCGCAGGAGAGGGTTGCCAAGTTCGATGGGCAGAAGGATGCGCAGGTATGTGTTTTGTGTGTTAATGCGGCGCATGCGACCAACTGCTCGCTGCAAATACCTTTTCGGCCTGAAAATCACTCAAAACACCACGGAGTGGCCGGCCTTTGCAACACAACACAGAGATAACTAACACATGGGACATAGGGCAAGTACACCGTCTCTTTGATTGAGGGTGACGGCATTGGCCCTGAGATTGCCGTTGCCGTCAAGGACATCTTCGCTGCCGCCAAGGTAAGCTGCGGCAAACCCCCCCTCCGCTCACCCGATGATACCCATTCCTGACACAGGACTATTCAGACCCCTATTTCCTGGGAGCCCATCAACGTCGACCCTATCCTCAAGGATGGCAAGACTGCTATCCCTGATGCTGCCATTGAGAGCATCCGCAGGAATAAGATCGCCCTCAAGGGCCCTCTTGCTGTAAGTAACCCCTCCATGCCAAGCCCCTTTTCCCACTTAAAAGGAGGACGACGCGCATTCTGATCACAACGAGAATAGACCCCCATCGGCAAGGGCCACGTCTCCCTCAACTTGACTCTGCGCCGTACTTTCAACCTCTTCGCCAACCTCCGTCCCTGCCGCTCTGTTGCCGGATACAAGACCCCCTACGATAACGTCGACACCGTCCTGATCCGCGAGAACACCGAGGGCGAGTATTCTGGCATTGAGCACGTTGTTGTCGATGGTGTCGTTCAGAGCATCAAGCTTATCACCCGCGACGCCTCTGAGCGCGTCCTCAGATTCGCCTTCCAACATGCCCGCTCCATTGGCCGCAAGAAGGTCCGCGTCGTCCACAAGGCCACCATCATGAAGATGTCCGACGGCCTCTTCCTTCAGACCGCTGAGCAGGTCGCCAAGGAGTTCCCCGACATTGAGTTTGATGCTGAGCTTCTCGACAACACCTGCCTCAAGATGACCACCGACCCCATTCCCTACAACGACAAGGTCCTCGTCATGCCCAACCTCTACGGTGATATTCTCTCCGACATGTGCGCCGGTCTCATTGGTGGTCTGGGTCTTACCCCCTCCGGCAACATCGGTGATGAGTGCTCCATCTTCGAGGCCGTTCACGGTTCCGCCCCTGATATCGCTGGCAAGGGTCTTGCCAACCCCACTGCTCTTCTCCTCAGCTCCATGATGATGTTGAGACACATGAGCCTCAACGAGTACGCCGATCGCATTGAGAAGGCCGCTTTCGCCACCCTCGCCGAGGGTAAGGCCCTCACTGGTGATCTTGGTGGCAAGGCTTCTACCCAGCAGTTCACAGAGGCCATCATCGAGAAGCTCTAAATCATTATTTAGGAAAACAAAGAAGAGAGTGTGGAAGGAAGAAAGAGAGAGAGGAAGAAGCAAATAAAGATACCACCAACCCCCACAAACCCGAAAAAAACAAAACAAGCATAACCGCCACGAATGTTTATACCTCTGCATATGTTACTGCTCTCCTAGACTATACTAGTATTGCGGCCTTATAACTATGCTCAAACCTCGGCAAATCACACTTATTTTCCTAGTTATTTCTTAGGCATGGTAAAAAGAAGCAAATGATGAGTTCAATAAAATCTTCCCAGATCAGAGAGAAACAAGTGGTTGTGTATTGATTTTTTGAAATGATGGCTGTGGAGTTGATCAAAGTCGAATCGGTATGACTGGTATGACTGATGAAGTGAGCAAAAGGGCTTGCTTATACGTAATGTTCGCGGTTACGCAAAAGACGGCAAAAACAAAAAAAGAAACAGGGTATCCAGAAAATCTCGCTACATAATTTATTTGGATGGAAGGAAAAATGACAAGTTTATACCGCCAAGTTGATTGGGGATCGGAAGTATCACCAGAGTGAGGCCGCAATTCCTCTATACTATGAGGATTACTATGAGGATATGCTACACAACTTCCAACAAATGTTTCAAACTGTCCTTTGCGGGATTTGAGGGCGCCAGTGTAATGAATCGAGAGAGGAGGGCCTGCCAGTGGATAAAAAGGGGCAGATGTTTTCGGTCATGCTTAATTTGGATACGACGCCCAGCAGCAGTTCCGCGACTCCCGTGATATGACGAAAATTTCCATCGCTCAGGGGATATGCGCCGTTGACCGGTAGATGGTCTTCAGAGTCACTCTTATTGTCTCTTATTGGGTGCAAGATTTACTTTTTCTAGTTCGGCAGATGATGTGTGCTGTTTGTTCGATTTGTACTGAATATTTTTTTTGGTTGGGGGGGGGGGGGGGGGGAGTGCAAACATAGTGTATTTTAGAAATGGCCTTGGAATTGAGGGAGCTTATAGGCATACATGCCTATTTTATCCCAAACTTTTTACGGTTTGATTTTCAAA